>WEDG01004204.1:0-19241 GCA_017591395.1 Schistocephalus solidus
ATATAGCAATATAGTCGAGAAGGATGGCTTGCCGGTTTTGATTTTGTATAATAACAATGTCAGTTGGGCACTTCCCGATACACTATAGGAATAATTCATGCCATTGTGATTTGGGGCTCTATCTAGAGCCCACTCAACAGTCGCAGCCTGGCTTGTGACAAGAAATGGTATTGCTGGTACAGAAATTGAAGACTGGAATGGGCATTTCTGGCTTTTTACCCATCATCAACCAGCCATAGCCATCCTCAGCGATGCATTGCACGAGAATCGACGTTTTCACGACCTTATCGTTATGCAACGCTCTATAAACTCCCACCCGAGCACTATGACTTACCAGTTTTGATTGCGTCTATAAACTATATCAGCTGGGTGATCCCCGATATACTATAGGAATATCTCGTCGATTTGTGCCATGGGGCTCACTCTAGAGTACAGAAAGCAACCGTAGACTGCCATGTGACATAGAACCGTATTGCAAATGTGAAATTGGAGACTGGATTGGGCATTTTGACTTTCTATTGATCATCAGCCATCCATAGACATCCAAAGCCGCGCGTTTAGGAGGCTCGATCTTACGACGAATTTGATGGAGGACGATGGCTTGCCGGTGTTAATTGTTTATATTACCAATGTCAGTTTGGTGCTCCCCGATATACTATAGGAATAACTCTTGCGTGATGTGATTTGGGGCTGTCTCAAGAGCCCATTCAACAGCCGTGACCTGGCTAGTAACAGAATGGTATTGCTGGTACAGAAATTGAAGACTGGAATGGGCATTTCTGGCTTTTACCCATCATTAGCCAGCTATAGCCAATCCTAGCCATGCAGTGCACCGGGCCTGACGAAATTGATCATTATGTTTCACTCTTCCAACTCCCGAGCAGGATGTTTGCCAGTTTCGATTTTGACTACAAACCATGTCAGCTGGGCGTCGTATTATGAAATCATCGTGCCTGGGATCTGTCTTGAGCGCATGAGGCAGCCGTGGATGATTGACATGGACTTGAATTGCCCGACAGAGACTGGAATGCGCAGGCAGTACCAGCTGTCTAAAGTCATCTGACAACATTGGGGCTGGCAAACAGGAACATCGTGGACAAGGGCTTGAACATTGATTATGTAACCAATCGTTGGGCGCTGATATATTATAGGAATAACTCGCCAATGTCTGTTAGGGTCCTAGGAGACATCCCGCGTACTAGCTGTGACATACGCAATTTCATGTCAATAAAAGTGGGAATTGAGTATGGCCTGTTGGCATCGCTAGCCATCATCATCCCCAGCGATGCAGTTGAGACGGTTCCGACTTTGAGTGTTATGCAACGCTCTATAAACTCCACCTGAACACTATGACGCCGTTTGGGTGCGTCTATAAGCCATATCAGCTGGGTGATCCGGTATATTACCGGAATATCTCGTCGATTTGTGCCATAGGACTCCTCTAAATTACAAGAAAGCAACCGTAGACTGCCATGTGACATAGAACCGTATTGCAAATGTGAAGTGGAGACTTGGGGTTGGGCATTGTGACTTTCTCTTGATCATTAGCCATCCATAGACATCCAAAGCCATTATTACGTTTTAGGAGCTCAGTCTTCTGACGAAGATGATGGGGACGATGGCTTGCCGGTGTTAATTGTTTATATTACCAATGTCAGTTTGAATTGCTCCCCGATATACTATAGGAATAACTCTTGCGTGATGTGATTTGGGGCAGTCTCAAAGAGCCCATTCCAACAACCGGACCTGGCAAGTGACAGAATGAGTATTGCTGGTAGAAATTGGATTAGCGAATTGCATCGAGCTACTGGCAAGCAGGTGATTATTATGCTTCCTCTTCCAACTCCCACACGAGCAGGATGTCTTGCCAGTTTCTATTTTGACTACAAACCATGTCAATACAGGCTGTTGCCAGATAAATCATCCAGCTGTGCCTAGGGGCTCTGTCTTGAGCGCATAGAGGCAGCCAAATGGACTAGCTATTATGGACTTGAATTGCCAACAGAGACATTTGAGACTGGAATACGCATTTTGGCATTTAAGTAATCTACCAGCTGTCTAAAGTCATCCCCATATATGCGCTGCCGAAGGCTGGACTGGCAACAGGGATTTCATCGTGGACGAGGGCTTTGCCGGTATTGATTATTGTATATTACCAATATCAGGTGGGCCTTCCCGATATATTATAGGAATAACTCTTGCCAATGTCTGTTCGGAGTGCTCTCAGGAGCCCAACCCCTCCCGCGTACTAGCTAGTGACATACGCAATTTCACCGATGCGTACCAATAAAAGTGCGACTGAAGTGAGTCATTATGGCCTGTTGGCCATCATTAGCTAACCATCATCATCCCCAGCGATGCAGTTCACGAGACGTGACGTTTCCACGACTTTGAGTGTTATGCAACGCTCTATAAACTCCACCTGAACACTATGACTTGCCAGTTTCGATTGCGTCTATAAGCCATATCAGCTGGGTGATCCCCGATATATTATAGGAATATCTCGTCGATTTGTGCCATGGGGCTCACTCTAGAGTACAGAAAGCAACCGTAGACTGCCATGTGACATAGAACCGTATTGCAAATGTGAAATTGGAGACTTGATTGGGCATTGTGACTTTCTCTTGATCATTAGCCATCCATAGACATCCAAAGCCGTACGTTTAGGAGGCTCGATCTTACGACGAAGATGATGGGGGACGATGGCTTGCCGGTGTTAATTGTTTATATTACCAATGTCAGTTTGGTGCTCCCCGATATACTATAGGAATAACTCTTGCGTGATGTGATTTGGGGCAGTCTCAAGAGCCCATTCAACAGCCGTGACCTGGCTAGTGACAGAATGGTATTGCTGGTACAGAAATTGAAGACTGGAATGGGCATTTCTGGCTTTTTACCCATCATTAGCCAGCTATAGCCAATCCTAGCCATGCAGTGCACCAGGCTTCACCTTCCGACGAAATTTGATCATTATGCTTCACTCTTCCAACTCCCACACGAGCAGGATGTCTTGCCAGTTTCGATTTTGACTACAAACCATGTCAGCTGGGCGCTCGCCATATATTATAGGAATAAATCATCCAGCTGTGCCTAGGGGCTCTGTCTTGAGCGCATGGGGGCAGCCGTGGACTGGCTATTGACATGGACTTGAATTGCCAACAGAGACATTTGAGACTGGAATACGCATTTTTGGCATTTAAGTAATCACCAGCTGTCTAAAGTCATCCCCCATATATGCGCTGCCGGAGGCTTGAACTGGCAACGAGGTTTCATCGTGGACAAGGGCTTGCCGGTATTGATTGTGTATATTACCAATATCCGTTGGGGCGCTTCCCGATATATTATAGGAATAACTCTCGCCAATGTGCGTTCGGGTTCTCTCAGGGAGCCCAACCCACTCCCGCGTACTCAGCTAGTGACATACGCAATTTCATAATACAGTACAATAAAAAGTGAGACTGAAGTGAGTCATTATGGCCTGTTGGCCATCATTAGCCAACCATCACCATCCCCAGCGATGCAGTTCACGAGACGTGACGTTTCCACGACTTTGAGTGTTATGCAACGCTCTATAAACTCCCACCTGAACACTATGACTCTGCCAGTTTCGATTGCGTCTATAGCCATATCAGCTGGGTGATCCCCGATATATTATAGGAATATCTCGTCGATTTGTGCCATAGGGCTCACTCTAGGTACAGAAAGCAACCGTAGACTGCCATGTGACATAGAACCGTATTGCAAATGTGAAAATTGGAGACTTGATTGGGCATTGTGACTTTCTCTTGATCATTAGCCATCCACAGTCATCCAAAGCCATGCGTTTCAGGAGGCTCGATCTTCGCGACGAAGATGATGGGGGACGATGACGCCTACGGTGTTAATTGCTTTATATTACCAATGTCAGTTTGGTGCTCCCCCGATATACTATACAAGAACTAACTCTTGCGTGATGTGATTTGGGGCAGTCTCAAGAGCCCATTCAACCAGCCGTCGATCCTGGCTAGTGACGAGAATCGTATTACTGGGTACAGCAAATCAGAAGGCTTGAATGGGCATTTTCTCGGCTTTTACCCCATCATTAGCCAGTTATAGCCAATCCTAGCTATCGCAGTGCTCAGGCTTCACCTTCCCGACGAATTTGATCATTATGCTTCACTCTTCCAACTCACACGAGCAGGATGTCTTGCCAGTTTCGTTTGACTACAAACCATGTCGTAGGCGGCTCGCCATATATTATAGAATCAAATCATCAGCTGTGCCTAGGGGCTCTGTCTTGAGCGCGTGAGGCAGCCGTGGACTGGCTATTGACATGGACTTGGATGCAACAGAGACGTTTGAGACTGGAAATGCGCATTTTTGGCATTTAAGTAATCACCAGCTGTCTAAAGTCATCCCCATATATGCGCTGCCGGAGGCTCTAACTGGCATCTAGTTTCATCGTGGACAAGGGGCTTGCCGGTATTGATTGTGTATATTACCAATATCCATAGGGGCGCTTCCGATATATTATAGGAATAACTCGCCAATGTGCGTTCGGGGTTCTCTCAGGGCCAACCCACTCCCGCGTACTAGCTAGTGACATACGCAATTTCATAATGCGTACAATAAAAGTGAGACTAAAGTGAGTCATTATGGCCTGTTGGCCATCATTAGCTAGCCATCATCATCCCCAGCGATGCAGTTCACGAGACGTGAGCGTTTCATGACTTTGGAAGTGTTATGCAGCATCTATAAACTCCCACCTGAACACTATGACTTGCCAGTTTCGATTGCGTCTATAAGCCATATCAGCTGGGTGATCCCCCGATATATTATAGGAATATCTCGTCGATTTGTGCTATGGGCTCACTCTAGAGTACTGAAAGCAACCGTAGACTGCCATGTGACATAGAACCGTATTGCAAATGTGAAATTGAGACTTGATTCGGCATTGTGACTTTCTTTGATCATTAGCCATCCATAGAGACATCCAAAGCCGTACGTTTAGGGAGGCTCGATCTTACGACGAAGATGATGGGGGACGGATGGAACTTTGCCGGTGTTAATATGTATTATAGTACCAATGTCGGTAGAGTGCTCGATATACTACGAATACCACTACTTGCGTAATGATGTGATTTGCCAGTCCTCAAGAGCCCATTCAGCAACCGTGTACCTGGCTAGTGACAAGGAAAATAGTATTGCTGGTACAGAAAGTGAAGACTGGAAATAGGCATTTCACGCTTTTACCACATCATTAGCCAGCTATAACCAATCCTAGCCATGCATGTGCATCGAAGCTTCACCTTCCGATGTTGGTTATGCTATGGCACTCTTCCAACTCCCGCACGAGCAGGATGTCTTGCCGGTTTCCGGTTTATTGGCTACAAACCATGTCAGCTAGGCGCTCGCCATATATTATAGGAATAAATCATCCAGCTGTGCCCTAGGGGCTCTGTCTTGAGCGCATGAGGCAGCCGTGGATCAGCTATTGACATGGACTTGAATTGCCAACAGAGACATTTGAGACTGGAATACGCATTTTTGGCATTTAAGTAATCACCAGCTGTCTAAAGTCATCCCCATATATGCGCTGCCGGAGGCTTGGGCTGGCAACGAGGTTTCATCGTGGACAAGGGCTTGCCGGTATTGATTGTGTATATTACACAATATCCGTTGGGCGCTTCCCGATATATTATAGGAATAACTCTACGCCAATGTGCGTTCGGGTTCTCTCAGGGAGCCCAACCCACTCCCGCGTACTAGCTAGTGACATACGCAATTTCATAATACGTACAATAAAAGTGAGACTGAAGTGAGTCATTATGGCCTGTTGGCCATCATTAGCCAACCATCACCATCCCCAGCGATGCAGTTCACGAGACGTGACGTTTCCACGACTTTGAGTGTTATGCAACGCTCTATAAACTCCACCTGAACACTTGCTATGACACGTTTCGATTGCGTCTATAAAGCCATATCAGCTGGCTGATCCCCATATATTATAGTAATATAACGTCCAGTTATTGCCATAGGGATCAGTCTAGAAGCACAACAAGCAACTCACCAGACTGCCAAGTGACGTAGAATCATATTGCTAAATGAGAAAATTGAGACTGGATTGGGCATTTTTGACTTTTTATTCATCATTTGCCATCCATAGACATCCCCAGTCATGCCTTTACGAGGGTAAGATATTAAAGGCAATATAGTTTCGATGAAGGATGGCTTGCCGGTTTTGATTTTTGTATAATAACAATGTCAGTTGGGCACTTCCCGATATGCTTTAGAAATGAAGTCATGCCATTTGTGATTTGGGGCTCTATCTAGAGCCCACTCATCGAGATCGCAGCCTGGCTTGTGACAAGAAATGCTATTGCTGTTACATAGAATTGAAGACTGGAATGGGCATTTTATGGCTTTTTACTCATCATCAACCAGGCCATAGCCATCCTCAGCGATGCATTGCACGAAAATCGAGCGTTTTGCACACCTTATCGTTTATGCAACGCTCTATAAACTCGCACCTGAGCACTATGACGGGACCAGTTTTGATTGCGTTTATAAACTATATCAGCTGGGTGATCCCCGATATATTATAGGAATATCTCGTCGATTAGTGCCATGGGACTCACTCTAGAGTGCGAAAGCAACCGTCGACTGCGTGTGACATAGAACCGTATTACCGTCTTGAAATTGGAGACTGGATTATGACTTTCTGTGATCGTCAGCCATCCAAAGACATCCAAAGCCGCGCGTTTAGGGCTGCGATGATTAAAGATTTGGGATGGAGGGACATTGGCTTGCCAGTGGTATTTTATATTACCAATGTCAGTTTGGTGCTCCCCGATATACTATGGGAATAACCCTACTTGCGTGATGTGATTTGGGGCATGTCTCAAGAAAGCCAGTTTCAGCTTACGTGACCTGGCTAGTGACAAGAATAAAGTATGCTGGTACAAGAAAGTAGAAGAACTAGAATAGGCGATTTCACCTGGCTTTTACCCATCATTAGCCAGCTATAGCCAATCTTAGCCATGCAGTGCACCGAGGCTTCACCTTCCGACAGAAATTGATCATTATGCTTCACTCTTCAACTCCACACACGAGCAGGATGTCTTGCCAGTTTCGATTTTGACTGCAAACCACGTGAAATCGAAGCTGGAAGCTCGCCGTATGTGCATGAGAGGAATAAAGTCATCCAGCTGTGCCCTAGCTCTGTCTTGAGCGTACATGAGACAGCCGTGGACTGGCTATTGACATGGACTTGAATTGCCATACTGAGAGACATTTTGAAAGGACTAGAATACGCATTTTTGGCATTTTCCAGTAATCACCCAGCTGTCTAAAGTCATCATATATATGCGCTGCCGAAGAGCTGGACACAGCAACGAGTTTCATCGTGGACAAGGGCTTTGCAGAAGTATTGATTGTGTATATTACCAATATCCGTTGGAGAAGGCGCTTCCCGATATATTATAGAGAATAACTCTTGCCAATGTCTGTTCGGGTTCTCTCAGGAGCCCAACCCACTCTCCCGCGTACACGCTGTAGCTAGTGACGCTGAATTTCGCCATGCGTACAATAAAAGTGAGACTGAAGTGAGTCCATTATGGCCTGTTGGCCATCGATTATGCCAGCCATAACCATCCCCAGCGATGCAGTTCACGAGACGTGACGTTTCCACGAGCTTTTGGAAGGTGTTGTTTATGCAACGCTCTATAAAGCTCCACCTATGGGCACTATGACTTGCCGGTTTTCGATTGCGTCCTATAAGCCATTTGGCTGGGTGATCCGATATAGTAGCAGATATCTCGTGGAGTTTGTGCCATGGGGCTCACTCTACAAGAGTGCAAGAAAGCAACGCGTGGAACTTCTGCATGTAGACGCCAGAACCGTATTGCAAAATGTGAAATTGGAGCTGGATTGGGCATTTTGGGCTTTCTGTTGATCGTCAGCGTCGAGAGCACATCCAAAGCCGCGCGCGTTTGGGAGGCTCGAACATCTTGGCAGAATTTGATGGAGGACGATAGAAGCTTGCCGGTGTTAAATTGTTTATAGTTACTGGCCAATGTCGGTTTGACGCTCCCCGATATACTATAAGGAATAACTCTTTGCGTGATGTGATTTGGGGCTGTCTCAGAGCCCATTCCACAGCCGTGACCTGGCATGAGTGACGGGATGGTATGCTGGTGCGGAGATTGAGGAGACCGGATGAATGGGCATCTGGCGTGGGTACGCATCATTGCGGCTATAGTAATCCTGGCCGTGTGCGGTGCGTCGGCGTCGCTTCCGCGTATGTTGATTGATATATGCTCACTCTGCAACTCCCACAGGCACGGGATGTCTTGCCAGTTTTCGATTTTTGACGTAGCAAAACCATCGCTGGCTCGCCATATATTATAGGAATAAATCATCCCGGCTGTGCCTAGGGGCTCTGTCTTGAGGCGCATGAGGCAGCCGTGGACTGGCTATTGACATGGACTTAGAATTGCCAACAGAGACATTTGAGACTGGAATACGTATTTTTGGCATTTAAAGTAATCACCAGCTATCTAAAGTCGATCCCCATATACTGCGCTGCCGGAGGCTTAGACAGAGCAACGAGTTTCATCGTGGACAAGGAAGCTTTATGAGTATTGATTGATGTATATTACCAATATCCGTTGGAGCCTTCCCGATATACTATAGATAACTCTCGCTTCAATGTCTGTTCGGGTTCTCTCAGGAGCCCAACCCACTCCCGCGTACTAGCTAGTGACATGACCAATTTCATAATACGTACAATAAAAGTGGGAGACTGAAGTGAGTCGTATTATGGCCTGTTGGCCATCATTAGAACCATCACCATCCCCAGCGATGCAGTTCACGAGACGTGACGTTTCCACGACTTTGAGTGTTATGCAGCGCTCTATAAACTCCACCTGAACACTATGACTTGCCAGTTTCGATTGCGTCTATAAAACCATATCAGCTGGCTGATCCCCATATATATATAGTAATATAACGTCCAGTTGTGCCATGGGGATCACTCTAGAGCACAACAAGCAACTGCAGACTGCCAAGTGACGTAGAATCGTATTGCTAAATGAGAAAATTGAGACTGGATTGGGCATTTTGACTTTTTATTCATCATTTGCCATCCATAGACATCCCCAGTCATGCCTTTACGAGGTTAGATATTAAGGCAATATAGTTTCGAGAAGGATGGCTTGCCGGTTTTGATTTTGTATAATAACAATGTCAGTTGGGCACTTCCCGATACACTATAGGAATAATTCATGCCATTGTGATTTGGGGCTCTATCTAGAGCCCACTCAACAGTCGCAGCCTGGCTTGTGACAAGAAATGGTATTGCTGGTACAGAAATTGAAGACTGGAATGGGCATTTCTGGCTTTTTACCCATCATCAACCAGCCATAGCCATCCTCAGCGATGCATTGCACGAGAATCGACGTTTTTCACGACCTTATCGTTATGCAACGCTCTATAAACTCCCACCCGAGCACTATGACTTACCAGTTTTGATTGCGTCTATAAACTATATCAGCTGGGTTATCCCCGATATACTATAGGAATATCTCGTCGATTTGTGCCATGGGGCTCACTCTAGAGTACAGAAAGCAACCGTAGACTGCCATGTGACATAGAACCGTATTGCAAATGTGAAATTGGAGACTGGATTGGGCATTTTGACTTTCTATTGATCATCAGCCATCCATAGACATCCAAAGCCACGCTTTTAGGAGGCTCGATCTTACGACGAATTTGATGGAGGACGATGGCTTGCCGGTGTTAATTGTTTATATTACCAATGTCAGTTTGGTGCTCCCCGATATACTATAGGAATAACTCTTGCGTGATGTGATTTGGGGCTGTCTCAAGAGCCCATTCAACAGCCGTGACCTGGCTAGTAACAGAATGGTATTGCTGGTACAGAAATTGAAGACTGGAATGGGCATTTCTGGCTTTTACCCATCATAAGCCAGCTATAGCCAATCCTAGCCATGCAGTGCACCAGTCTTCACCTTTCCGACGAATTTGATCATTATGCTTCACTCTTCCAACTCCCACACGAGCAGGATGTCTTGCCAGTTTCGATTTTGACTACAAACCATGTCAGCTGGGCGCTCGCCATATATTATAGGAATAACTCATCCAGTTGTGCCTAGGGGCTCTGTCTTGAGCGCATGAGGGCAGCCGTGGACTGGCTATTGACATGGACTTGAGTGCCAACAGAGACATTTGAGACTGGAATACGCATTTTTGGCATTTAAGTAATCACCAGCTGTCTAAAGTCATCCCCATATATGCGCTGCCGGAGGCTTGAACTGGCAACGAGTTTCATCGTGGACAAGGGCTTGCCGGTATTGATTGTGTATATTACCAATATCCGTTGGGCGCTTCCCGATATATTATAGGAATAACTCTTGCCAATGTGCGTTCGGGTTCTCTCAGGAGCCCAACCCACTCCCGCGTACTAGCTAGTGACATACGCAATTTCATAATACGTACAATAAAAGTGAGACTGAAGTGAGTCATTATGGCCTGTTGGCCATCATTAGCCAGCCATCACCATCCCCAGCGATGCAGTTCACGAGACGTGACGTTTTCCACGACTTTGAGTGTTATGCAGCGCTCTATAAACTCCCACCTGAACACTATGACTTGCCAGTTTCGATTGCGTCTATAAACCATATCAGCTGGCTGATCCCCGTATATAATAGTAATATAACGTCCAGTTGATCGCCATAGGGATCACTCTAGAGCACAACAAGCAGCTGCAGAACTGCCAAGTGACGTAAAATCGTATTGCTAAATGAGAGAGTGAGACTGGATTGGGCATTTTAACTTCATATTCATCATTATCCATCCAAAGACATCCCCATGCCGTATGCGGTTACGAGGCTTGATCTTACGTTGAGTTTGTTTGAGGAGGATGGCTTGCCAGTTTTGATGTAATAAACAACGTAAGTTGGGCGCTTCCTGATTAATATATCATAAGTGTTCCACTGGCTTTGGAGCTCTCTCTAGTGCCCAGCAACAGCCGCAGCCTGGCTTGTGACATAGAATGGTATTGCTGATAAAGAAATCAGAAGGCTGGAATGGGCATTTCTCGGCTTTTTACCCATCATTAGCCAGCTATAGCCAATCCTAGCCATGCAGTGCTCCAGGCTTCACCTTCCGACGAATTTGATCGTTATGCTTCACTCTTCCAGCTCCCACGAGCAGGATGTCTTGCCAGTTTCGATTTTGACTACAAACCATGTCAGCTGTCGCCATATATTATAGGAATAACTCAGCCAGTTATTGCCTAAAGGGCTCTGTCTTGAGGCGCATGCAGCCGTGGGACTGGCTATTGACATGGACTTGAATTGCCAACAGAGACGTGAGACTGGAACTGGAATACGCATTTTTGGCGACTTTAGAAAGTAATCACCAGCAATGTGCAAAAGTCGGCCATATATGCGCTGCCGGAGTAACTCGTTTGCTTACTGGTTTTCGCATCTCGTGGACGGGGGCTTGCCGGTATTGAGTGTGTAATATGTGCAATATCCGTAGGGCTTCCCGATATATTATAGGAATAACTCTCGCCAATGTGCGTTCGGGTTCTCTCAGGGAGCCCAGCCCTCCCGCGTACTAGCTAGTGACATACGCAATTTTCATAATACGTACAATAAAAGAGTGCGGGCTGCGGTGAGTCATTTATGAAAAGCGCAATGTTGTGCCATCATTAATGGCAACCATCGCCATCTGAGCGATTGCAGTTCACGAGGGCAATGACGCGTTTCCACGACTTTGAGTGTTATGCAGCCTCTATAAACTCCCTCTGAACACTACTTGACTTGCCAGTTTCGATTGATCTATAAACCATATCAGCTGGCTCCTTATCCCATATATTATAGTAATATAACGTCCAGTTGTGCCATAGGGATCAGTCTAGAGCACAACAAGCAGCTTCTGAACTGCCAGTGACGTAAAATCGGTATTGCCTTTCGTGAAAATTGAGACTGGATTGGGCATTTTTAGCGCTATATTCGTATTATGTCAAAGACATCCCCAGCCATGCGGTTACGAGGCTTGATCTTACGTTGAGTTTGTTTGAGGAGATGGCTTGCCAGTTTTGATTTTTGTAATAAACAACGTAAGTTGGGCTCCTGATTAATTATATCGACGATGTTCCACTGGCTTTGGAGCTCTCTCTAGTGCCAGCAACAGCCACAGCCTGGCAATGACATATAATGGTATTGCTGATAAAGATAGAAGCGTTGGGCATTTTCTGGCTTTTTACCCATCATTAGCCAGCTATGACGTCCAGCCATGCAGTGCTCAGGCTTCACCTTCCGACGGAATTTGATCATTATGCTTCACTCTTCCAACTCCACGAGCAGGATGTCTTGCCAGTTTCGATTTTGACTACAAACCATGTCAATACAGGCTCGCCATATATTATAGGAATAACTCATCCAGTTTATTGCCTAAGGGCTCTGTCTTGAGCATGAGGCAGCCGTGAGACCTGGCTATTGACATGGACTTGGATTGCCAACAGAGACATTTTGAGACTGGAATACGCATTTTTGGCATTTAAGTAATCACCAACTGTCTAAAGTCAGCCCCATATATGCCGCGCTGCCGGAGGCTCCTGGCAGCAGCCGTTTCATCGTGGACAAGGGGCTTGCCGGTATTGATTGTGTATATTACCAATATCAGGGCGCTTCCCGATATTATAAGTGCTCTCGCCAATGTGCGTTCGGGTTCTCTCAGGAGCCTCCCGCGTACCCCAGCTAGTGACATACGCAATTTCATAATACATTACAATAAAGTGAGACTGGAAAGTGAGTCATTATGGCCTGTTATTGCATCGATTAGCCAACCATCACCATCCCCAGCGATGCAGTTCACGGCGTGACGTTTCCACGACTTTGAGTGTTATGCGCTTTATAAACTCCCACCTGAACACTATGACTTGCCGGTTTCGATTGCGTCTATAAAGCCATATTATCGTATCCATATATTATAATGTCACCGCGTCAGTTATTGCCACGTAGGGATCATAGAGCACAACAAGCAACTGCACAGACTGCCAAGTGACGTAAAATCGTATTGCTAAATGAGAAAAGAATTAGAGACTGGATTAGGCAACTTCACATATTCATCATTATCCATCCAAAGGCATCCCCAGCCATGTGCGGATTTACAGGAATGATCGCACGATTAGGTTTGAACTTTGAGGGAGGATGGCTTGCCAGTTTGATTTTTGTAATAAACAGCAATAAGTTGGGCGCTTCCCTGATTGAATTATATCAAAACGTGTTCCACTGGCTTTGGAGCTCTCTCTAGTGCCCAACCAACAGCCGCAGCCTGGCTTGGGCATAGAATGGTATTATTGCTGATAAAGAAATCAGAGAGGAAGCGAGATAAGGCATTTCTGGCTTTTTACCCATCGGTAGCCTATAGCCAATCCTAAGCCGTATTACGGTGCTCCAGGCCTTCACCTTCCGACAGATTTGATCGTATGCTTCCTCTTCCAACTCCACACGAGCAGGATGTCTTGCCAGTTTTCGGTTTTGGCTTCTAAAACCATCTCGACGCCGCCGCTATATTATAGGAATAACTCATCCAGTTGTGCCCTGGGGGTTCTAACGTCTTGAGCGCAGCGAAAGGGCGGCCGTGGACTGGCTATTGACATGGACTTGAATTGCCAACAGAAGACGTTTTGAGGACTGGAATGCGCATTTTTGGCATTTAGAAGTAATCACCGGCTGTCGCAAAGTCATCTTGTATATGCGCGAGGCTCTGGCACTGGCAGCTGGTTTCTACGTGCGTGAAAGGGCTTGCCGGTATGGTTTGATGTACTATATTACCAATATCCGTAAGGGCGAACTTCCCGATATAATATATAGGTATAACTCTCGCCAATGTGCGTTCAGGTTTCTCTCCAGAACCTTTAGCTCCACTCCCGCATGCCTTCAGTGACATACGCAATTTCATAATACGTACAACTAAAAGAGTAGAGACTGAAGTGAGTCGTATGGCCTGTTGGCCATCGGCTCAATAGCCAGCCATGCCACGATGCAGTTCACAGACGTGACGGTAACGTTCTCGACTTTGAGTGTTATGCAGCGCTATAAACTCCCACCCTGAACCACTATGACTTGCCGGTTTTTCAGTGCGTCTATCGCTCCATATCAGCTGGCTCATATCCTATATTATGGTAATATAACGTCCGGTTGTGCCAATAGGGATCACTCTGAGAGGCACAACAAGCAGCTTCTGAACTGCTCAAGTGACGTAAAATCGTATTGCTAAATGAGAAGGTGAGCTGGATAGGGCGTTCTGTCTTTTAATTCATCATTTATCCGTCCATGAGCATCCCGGTCATTGCCTTTTACGGGGTTAGATATTAAAGGCAGTATAGTTTCGCGAAGGATGGCTTGCCGTTTTACGATTTTTATTATAATAACAATGTCAGTTGGGCGCTTCGATGCTCTACCTATAGGAATTAAAGATCATGTCCTGTTGATTTGGGGCTCTGTAGAGAGCCCGCTCGAGCAGTCGCAGCCTGGCTTGTGACAAGAAATGGTATTGCTGGTACAGAAATTTAAGACTGGAATGGGCATTTCTGGCTTTTACCCATCATCAACCAGGCATAGCCGTCCTCCAGCCATGCATTGCGAAATCGACGTTTTCACGACCTTATCGTTATGCAATGCTCTATAAACTCCACCCGAGCACTATGACTTGCCAGTTTTGATTGCGTCTATAAACTATATCAGCTAAGGTGATCCCGATATATTATAGGAATATCTCGTAAGATCTGTGCGCATGCGGCTCACTGCAGAGTACAGAAGCAGCCGTAGACTGCCATGTGACATAGAACCGTGTTGCAAATGTGGAAATTGGAGGCTGGTTGGGCATTTTGACTTCATATTCATAATTATCCATCACGGGCATCCCCAGCCATGCGGTAGCAGGAGGCTTGATCTTACGTTGTGTTTGTTTGGGAAGAAGGGATGAAGCTTGCCGGTTTGATTTTTATAATAGCGAAATGTCGGTTGGGCACTTCCTGATTAATTATATCAAAGAGCGTGTTCCGCTGGCTGGAGAAACTCTCTCTAGTGCCCAAACAGCTTGGCCCGAAGCCTGGCTAGTGACATAGAATGGGTATTGCTGATAAAGAAATCGAAGGCTTGGATAGGGCATTTACTGGCTTTTTACCCATCGGCCAGTTATAGCCAATCCCTAGCCGTACGGTACTCCACGGCTTCACCTTCGACGAATTTGATGTTATGCTTCACTCTTCCAACTCCCACGAGCAGGATGTCTTGCCAGTTTCGATTTTGACTATTACATACCAAACGAACTTTCATACCATATATTATAGGAATAACTCACTCAATCCAGTTGTGCCTAGGGTTCTGTCTTGAGCGCATAGAGGCAATAGCCGTGGACTGGCTATTGACATGGACTTGAGATTACCAACAGAGACATTTTAGGACTGGAATGCATTTTTTGGCATTTAAGTAATCACCAGCTGTCTAAAGTCCCCATATATGCGCTGCCGGAGGCTCCCTGGCAATGGTTTCATCGTGGACGGGGCGCGGTGGTTGTGTATGTTGCCGTATCCATGGGAAAAAGCTGTCATATTATAGGAATAACTCTCATATTGTGCGTTCGGGTTCTCTCAGGAGCCCAACCCACTCCCGCGTACTAGCTAGTGACATACGCACCGTTTCATAATACGTACAATAAAAGTGGGGGCTAGGTGAGTCATTATGGCCTGTTGGCCATCATTAGCCAGCCATCACCATCCCCAGCGATGCAGTTCTGAGACGTGATTTCCGACTTTGGAGTGTTATGCAGCCTCTATAAGCTCCCACCTGAACTGCCGACGCCGAGGATTTCGATTGCGTCCTATAAACCATATCCAGCTGGCTCATATCCATATATTGTAATATAACGTCAGTTGTGCCATAGGGATCACTCTAGAGCACCGGCAAACAGCTACGATGCCAAGTGACGTAAAATCGTATTGGTAAATGAGAAAGTGAGACGCTGGATGTTGCATTTCGGCTTTTAATTCATCATTTGCCATCCATAGACATCCCCAGTCATGCCTTTACGAGGTTAGATATTAAGGCAATATGAACATAGAGGATGGCTTACTTGGCTGATTTTTGTATAGCGGCAATGTCAGTTGGGCGCTTCCCGATATACTATAGGAATAAGTCATGTCATTTGTGATTTGCGGGGCTCTATTTAGAGCCCACTCAACAGTCACCAGCCTGGCTTGTGACAAAATGATATTGCTGGTACAGAAATTGAAGACTGGAATGGGCATTTCGGCTTTTTACCCATCATCAACCAGCCATAGCCGTCGTCAATATGGTGCGAAATTCGACGTTTTCACGACTTATCGTTGTACGGCGCTCTATAAACTCCCACTTTGAGGCACTATGACTTACCAGTTTTGATTGCGTCTATAAACTATATCAATAGGTGATCCCCGATATATTGGAATATCTCGTAGATCTGTGCTGCTCACTCCTAGAGTACAGAAAGCAACCGTAGACTGCCATGTGACATAGAACCGTATTGCAAATATGAAGTGGAGGCTGGATTAAGGCGGTTTGGCTTCATATTCCATAATTATCAAAATCCAAAGACGCATCTCCAACCATGCAATTTATCGAGGCTTGATCTTACGTTTAGTGATGAACGTTTGGGGAGGATTGACACGCCAGTTTGATTTTTGTAAATAAACAATGTCGGTTTGGCGCTTCCTGATTAATTATATCAAAACGTGTTCCACTGGCTTTGGGGCTCTCTCTCTGAATTTTGTAGCAATGAAGCCTGGCTACAAAGTGACATAGAATGGTATTGCTGATAAAGAAATCAAGAAGCTTGAATGGAAGAACAGCTTTACCCATCATTAGCCAGTTATAGCCAATCCTAATATGCAGTGCTCAGACCTTCACCTTCACGTGAATTTGATCATTTGCATTCACTCTTCCAACTCCCACACGAGCAGGATGTCTTGCCAGTTTCGATTTTGACTACAAACCATGTCAGCTGGAGCGCTCGCCATATATAATAGGAATAACTCATCCAGTTATTTTCGAGATTCTGTCTTGAGCGCATGGGGCGGCCGTGGACTGGCTATTGACGGACTTGAATTGTAACAAGACATTTGAGACTGGAATACGCGTTTTGGCATTTAAGTAATCACCAGCTGTCTAAATTATCCCCATATATGCGCTGCCGGAAGTATACAACGCAACCTTCGGATTTCATCGTGGACGAGGCTTCCGGTATTGATTGTGTATATTACCAATATCCGTAGGGCCTTCCCGATATATTATGAATAACTCTCGCCAATGTGCGTTCGGGTTCTCTCAGGGCCAACCCCTCCCGCGTACTAGCTAGTGACATACGCAATTTCATATTAATGCGTAATGGACTTGAGACTAGAGTGAGTCATTATGGCCTGTTGGCCATCATTAATAACCATCACCATCCCCAGCGATGCAGTTCACGAGACGTGACGTTTCCACGACTTTGAGTGTTATGCAGCCTCTATAAACTCCCACCTGAACACTATGACTTGCCAGTTTCGATTGCGTCTATAAACCATATCAGCTGGCTCATATCCCATATATTATAGTAATATAACGTCGAGAAGATTTGTACCCACATAGGGATCACTCCTAGAGCACAACAAAAGCAATACAGACTATAAAGTGACGTAAATCGTATTGGTAAATGAAAGTGAGACTGGATAGTGCATTTTATTTTTAATTCATCATTTGCCATCCATAGACATCCCCAGTCATGCCTTTACGAGTTAGATATTAAGGCAATATAGTTTCGCGAAGGATGAGCACCAGTTTGATTTTTATTATAATAACAATATCAGTTGGGCACTTCCGATATACTATAGGAATAAGTCATGTCATTTGTGATTTGGGGCTCTATTTGAAATTACTCAACAATCGCAGCCTGGCCTTGTGACAAGAAATGGTATTGCTGGTACAGAAATTGAAGACCGGAATGGGCATTTCCACTTGGCTTTTTACCCATCATCTGGCCAAGCCATGGCGAGTATCAACCATGCATTGCACGAAATTCGACGTTTCACGACCTTATCGATTATGCAACGCTCTAAACTCCCGCGAGCACTTCTGAGCTTACCAGTTTTGATTGCGTCTATAAGCTATATCAGCTGGGTGATCCCCGATATTAAGATATCTGTTAGATCTGTGCCATGCACCAGCTCCTCTAAATTACAGAAAGCAACCGTAGACTGCCAGCTGTGACATAGAGGCATATTGCAAATATATGAAATTGGAGGCTGGATTGGGCATTTTGACTTCCATAATTCCATAATTATCATCCAAGACATCTCCAGCCATGCGGTATGGAGGCTTGATCTTACGTTGTGTTTGTTTTTGGCGAGGGAGGATGAAGCTTGCCGGATTTTTGATTTTTTATAATAAACAATGTAGTTTGGCGCTTCCTGATTAATTATATCAAAACGTGTTCCACTGGCTTTGGAGCTCTCTCTAGTGCCCAAACAACAGCCGAAGCCTGGCTAGTGACATAGAATGGTATTGCTGATAAAGAAATCAAGAGCTTGAATGGGCATTTCTGGCTTTTTACCATCATTAGCCAGTTATAGCCAATCCCTAGCCATGCAGTGCTCCAGGCTTCACCTTCTGACGAATTTGATCATTATGCTTCACTCTTCAACGCTCCCACGAGCAGGATGTCTTGCCAGTTTCGATTTGACTACAAACCAATAACCATGTCAGCTGGAGCGCTCGCCATATATAATAGGAATAACTCATCCAGTTGTTTATTGCTAGAATTCACCAATGTGAGCGCATGGGGCAGCCGTGGACTGGCTATTGACATGGACTTGATTGCCAACAGAGACATTTGAGACTGGAATACGCATTTTTTGGCATTTTAAGTAATCACCAGCTGTCTAAAGTCATCACCATATCGCTGCGGAGGCTTGAACTGGCAGCAGGTTTCATCGTGGACAATGGCTTGCCGGTATTGATTGTGTATATTACCAATATCCGTTGGGCGCTTCCCATATATTATAGAAATAACTCTCGCCAATGTGCGTTCCGGGTTCTCTCAGGAGCCAACCCCTCCCGCGGCTAGCTAGTGACATACGCAATTTCATAATATGTACAATAAAAGTGAGACTGAAGTGAGTCATTATGGCCTGTTGGCCATCATTAGCCAAT
>WEDG01004207.1:0-22867 GCA_017591395.1 Schistocephalus solidus
AATAATAACCACATGCACCGGGCCATGGTGTTGTGGGTGTCGACACGATATCCAATTGTGGTAGAAGCGTGGCGGTATTAAATCGTTTGTAGATGACTAAATGTTTTGTCGGGGAGACGTGAGTATTCGAGCAGCTATCACACTGCGAGGTATTGAGTCCTATTCCTACCCGACGCAAGGCTTTGGGGCCTTGGAGCTCCATTCATATGCGGTCGCTATTACCGTACGGCATACATGCAGATGTGTATCCTTTACATGCTTACTTGCCTGCGTGGGGATGCGTGTATGTGAAAACGTCCCAAAACGATAAAGTTTGCCATAGGTGGCTTGTTCTGCCTAGTTGTCAGTTTGGTGAGTTGGTCTGCACTATAACAGCACTGGAAGGATTTGGACCAGTGGTAGACTGATCCGAAGTTGGCACCAATGCGCAAACCCTTACGGATGACGAGTTTGAGTGCTATAGCAGTTACGTATTGATAACATCAGTACAAACTGGACAAGTGAGGTGTTGGTAGATCTTGTATCGACGGTGTGGACGCTGAGCAACAGCAGCATGAAGTATATTGATTGCACCAGTACAGATATAGGGATCTGCAGCTTGAGCTGGCGCTCACCGCGAGGGATCAGAATTCCCAATCGTGATGGCGGTTGTTGGGAAGTATGCGTCAAGATGTGGTGGCGTCTCTGTGGCCGGCGAGACAAGGCCTCCTTATTTTGGTGCTTATAACCAGCTCATTGGACGACAGTGTAGCAATATCCAAAGATGTCTTCCTACCAACGAGCAGATGATGAGACGGATCCTTGAAGCACTCAGGCAGCACAACGCCTGATGATTGGTGCGTAAGATTAACAGTTTACCAGCGGGATAGTAATCTAAACCGGTAAGGCCATGGCCCGTGGCTCATTTGTTAGAGCACTGAACTTCTAGTTAAAGGTCGCGGGTTCGAGCCTCGGGAGAGATACCATCTGGGGATAGGTATGGCTGGTTGACGCCGGCTTATAAGCCAGAAATGGCCATTCTGGTCTCCCTTATCATTGTCAGTAATACAATTTTGCCTATAATTCTAACCACCGTGCGGCTCCTGGCTAAATTCGTGGTTGAGCCCCAAGGCACTAAGGGGCGATTGAGTTCTGTTTAGAATTTATATTTGGTTAGCACCGGGAAGGTACTGTCTAAGCAAAAAGGTGAACGCCTATGTACCAATCTAAGGTACATCAAACCTATATAATCGCTGGCCTGCATTACCTTCGCTTTTTTCAAACGTCGTAGCTCTTTCCTATTGACAGGGAAGTGAAAGCAGTTCTGTCAGGCTAACGACATGTACTTTCGAAGATAAGAGTTCACCCTCGTTTTTGCCGCACGTCACTACAGACTTTCAATGTTGATCCTGTCGAATGAAAATTCCGTAAAAAGAAGCTCTGATAAGAGCCTATGGATTCTGTGATAGAGCACATTTATCGACTACCACCTGGGACTGCCGCTTCCACTTTCGAAATACTAGCCGAATGGGAGAGGCGTCTGTCTGTCCATGGCAGCCACCACTTAATACTTGTCAATGCAGCCGTGTATGAGCAGGGGATGCCATTTTCCCTCCGACTTGGGGCCAGGGGCGCACACGTTCCCTGTACAGGAGGTGGGTCTGTCGACCCCCCATTTTACTTTTCCCTTTCATTCAGGAGGGACACGAAGACGGTCACGACGACCGTCACCCCTGTCGCTTAACCCCTGTGAGCTCGGGGTTGACGAGATCCTGAAAAAAGTCAGTGGCACAGTCCACAAATTGGGTAAAGAGAATTGTCTGGTTGATGCCTATGACAAACGAGACTCTAGCCTGCTAATTATTACGCCAGTCCTCTGTTCCTGTGCTAACGGCGTTTTGGCGAAACTGCTCTCTTCAGCTGACTACTTTCGGGCCGCGCATTTCTCTGCGCGCGTGTGCTGCGAGCCCTTCCCGGGGTAAGTGGTGTGCGTGCGTGTGGGGGCGTGGACTGAGGTAGGAGGTTTCAACGGTGGGTTCAGCGCTAGCCACCGGGAACGGCGAAGGTGTGTATACTTTTAACAGGGACAAGCATTACGAAGGTGCACGAAATTGAACAAGAAGAGGTCTGTGATGCCCTTAGATGTCTGGGCTGCATGCGCGCTACAATGACGGTGCCAACGAGTCTGGCCTTCTGGTCCGAAAGGGTTGGCAAACTGGTCAATCGCCGTCATGACAGGGATCGGGGCTTGGAATTGTTTCCCGTGAACGAGGAATTCATAGTATGTACAAGTCAAGAGCTTGCGCTGATTACGTCCCTGCCCTTTGTACGAACCGCTCGTCGGTACTACCGATTGAATGGTTGAGTAAATAGGTTTAAATAGGTTTATTGATTTGGCACTGCTTGGCGCCGTCAAGTCCTTAGAACACAGGAAAAAACCTAAAACAAACTCCTCTTTTTATTTAACACTTAAGCTTTGATTTGTTTGTTTGCTTAAATAGCAGTGTTCGAAATGACGAGTTGGTTTTAAGTAAAAAAACCCGTTTTCCAAGGTTTAGAAATAGCAAAAATGAAGTAAAAACAGCTATACAGAATGAAGATGAATGTATCAGGGAAATAATGTTTAGAGTCAAGACTAGTCTGTTATTGACGTTCGAGGGTATTCATTTGACAGAGGTAGAAGCGTCTGCGGTCGATTCAAAGGGTTAGGTACTTCCAATCAGATGCGAGCGCAGTCGATTCCGGTGTGGGGTCGGCCTGTAACGAACCACAGTTCCGACAGAATTGTTTGAATGGACTAGTAGCACTTTTCGCGCGGATCCCGGATGGGGATAGAGTGATGGAATGTCGGTAAAGATGCCGGTGCCCCTTCCACTCTCGAACGCTGACCCCCATCCCCACGAGTACCATCGCCGCTCATCGTCTCGCTACCCTCCGTTCAATGTCAGCATCCCCTCGTCCCGACCCTGCAGTTGCCCACAGCGTTGCACTCCCCACCGGTTATCCAACAGACATGACGTAATTCCCCCACCCAAAAAAAGGGATATCGAATCATGTAACGCCCCCTTCTTTATTTTCTATTGTGCCCTTTCATACCTTTATATCCTTCTTAATAGTAGAATCCATTTCCAACATTTCTGCCGTTCCTTCTAATGACTGTTGCGTTTGAGTGATCGGCATGGCGCTTAGAGACCATGTTCAATATGCGCATCTTCTAATAACGACTACAGGTGCGTTACTCGCCCATGTGTGTGTGCAAACCTCGAAGTCTTCGGCCGCTACATGCCGAATAATTAGACTTAGTGGACCGATTGCTAAAAAGGTGAAAATAGATTAGGAGCAAGAAGAGTTCAACGGTAAGAAACTTTCATTTTAGTCATACAGTCTTCATATTTGTATTATACATCATAGTGTTGATTATGTTTGATCTAGCTGTATGAAACAGCTAGTACCATTCGTTTCATAAAGCTATATCAAAACCTAGACGTGCGGCTCATTGCGCATTCGAATAACATAGAGCATAAATGATGTTAAAAACGGAAAAACATAGTACTAACATGCAAAGATAAAAAATAATAAGTTTTGCAAGTTAGTTTTAAAGCAAATTGTTTACTAATCATAAAATTATACATAAAAAAATAAAGACGCTTTCCAAAAACATTTTAAAAATGTAAAGTTATCATAATTTTTTAAAAATAGTTTTTAACAATAGAAAAAAAGCTGCTTTTTAGATAACGGATATATAAATCATTAAATTGAGAGCCCTTGTGTATAGCCAGAGGATAGGTATTTATGAGTCTTGTAGGTCACTAACCACCACTTATAGCTTGCCCATAACCAGAGGGTGTACCACATAACCAGATGATAAGATTCTTAATCTCTGTGTGCATTGCAGGTCGTCGTAGGTGGTTTATAAAAGGACATGAAATAACTACTCGTGGGAGATTCTGGCCTGAGTATCCGGTTCTAGTGAAATGGCTATCACCGCACGCAAAGTACGTTTGGATTTTTCAGCTTGACTTCTAGGTGCAGATAAGGCAGCTCATCGGGAGAAATCAGGATTGAAGAAGCTATCGCCAACAGTAACTGCCGCGTCAGAGCCCCTTTCGGCCCGAATTCTATGTTGAAGAACTGAGTTGAAAAATGCCCTATCTTTTTCAAAAAAATAGATGTGTGCTATTATTTAACATATATTGTTTGATTTTTTTATTGTAAATTCTCGTATGGTTCGACTATTTCTAATAGAATTTGGCAGGGCATTCCATATTGTAGCGTATCTTATGGAATAGAAGTTGGATCGTTGGGCCTTTTTGAATTTCGGAATTTTTATAATATTTTCTGAATTTCTAGTGTCTTGGGGGCCGTTTTGATTTTTTAGTATATTCATTCTGAGAATATCTTGGTCGTGTGTGATTTTGAATAGAAAAGTGAGACCATTTTTGAGTCTTCTGATCCAGACGGGTTGGCGCCATTGCAGTGCCAGCCGCAAGATTGGTGCGCAACAGGTGCCGAGAAGATAACCAAACTTGATAATTTAGAGGAAGTAAAAGTCGTAACAAGGTTTTCGTAGGTGAACCTGCGGAAGGATCATTGCACGTTTCGTATGTATGCGCGAATGCACATATCTCGTATTCTTACTGCTGCTGCCGCTGCTCATGCCTACGGCCACATGTGGCCGACGTTTGGCTTATAAACTATCACGGTGCACTTAAAGCCGTGGCTTGGATGGTAACCATCTGGCGGGATAAATTGGTCCTCCTGCTGCTGCTTCCCTGCTCCTCCCCATGGTTGCAGGCAGAGGAGGAGGTGATGGTGGGGGCTGAGAGTCAGGCTGCAATGGCTCCTTCTTAATGTGGCCTTTATGGCATGTAAGCGAGTAGTCCCCTTCTCCTAGGTGTGCATTCTGGCGGCGGTGGCAGCTTCTCCTTATCTCCTGTCTCTTGCTTGTCGTGATGCTGCAGTGTGCATCAGGACATTGCCTAGTTGCCCATATAGTGAGTTGGTCTGCACTATAACAGCACTGAAAGGTTTTTGACCAGTGGCACAAGGTGCTTATGGAGGACGAGTTTGGGTGCTATACCAGTTACGTATTGATTACATCAGTAAAGACTGGACAAGTGAGGTGTTCGTAGTTCTTGTATTGATGGTGTGCACGTTGAACAACAGCAGCATGAAGTATATTGATTGTACCAGTACAATATGCGCTGGTGAATGTTGACTGCACCAGTACAGATATATGGATCTGCAGCTTGAGCTGGCGCTCACTGTGAGGGGGCAGAAGTCCAAATCGTGATGGCCGTTGCTGGGGCGTATGAGTTGAGAGGTGTTGGCGTCTCGCTTGCCGGCGCGACATGGCGTCTGCATTTTGGTGCTTTTTACCGGCTCGATGGACGACAGTGTAGCAATATCCCAAGATGTTGTCCTGCCAACGAGCGGGTTGATCAGTCGGATCCAAGCAGCACAACGCCTGATGATTGGTGCGTAAGATGAACCATAAACCAGTAAGATAGTAATCTAAACCGGTAAGGCCATGGCCCGTGGCTCACTGGTTAGAGCACTGAACTTCTTGTTTAAAGGTCGTGGGTTCGACCCTCGGGTGAGATACCATCTAGGGTTAGGTATGGCTGGTTGACGCCGGCTTATAAGCCAGAAATGGCCATTCTGGTCTCCCGTATCTTTGTCAGTTATGCCATTGTGCCTATAATTATAACCACCGTGCGACTGCTGGCTCCACTCGTGCTTGAGCGCCAGGGCACTACGGGGTGATTAAGTTCTGTTTACAAAAGGTGAACGCATATGTACCAATCTAAGGTACGTCAAACCTATATATTCGCTGGCCTGCATTACCATCGCTTTTTTCAAACGTCGTAGCACTTTCCCATTGGCAGGGAAATGAAAGCAGTTCTGTCAGGCTAACGACATGTATTTTCGAAGATAAGAGTTCACCCTCGTTGTTGCCGCGCGTCACTGCAGACTTTCAATGATGATCCTGTCGAAAGAAACGGCCGTAAAAATATGCTCTGATGAGAGCCTCTGGATTCTGTGATAGGGCACATTAATCGACTACCACCTGGGACTGCCGCTTCCACTTTCGAAATACTAGCCGAATGGGAGAGGCATCTGTCTGTCCATGGCAGCCACCACTTAATACTTGTCAATGCAACCGTGGATGAGCAGGGCATGCCATTTTCCCTCCGACTTGGGGCCAGGGGCGCACACATTCCCTGTACAGGACGTGGGTCTGTCGAGCCCATTTTACTTTTCCCTTTCATTCAGGAGCGACACGAAGACGGTCACGACGACCGTCACCCCTGTTGCTTAACCCCTGTGAGCTCGGGGTTGACGAGATCCTGAAAGAATTCAGTGGCACAGTCCACAAATTGGGTAAAGAGATTTGTCTGGTTGATGCCTATGACAAACGAGACTCTAGCCTGCTAATTATTACGCCAGTCCTCGGTTCCTGTGCTGGCGGCGTTTTGGCGAAACTGCTCTCTTCAGTTGACTACTTTCGGGCCGCGCATTTCTCTGCGTGCGTGTGCTGCGAGCCCTTCCCGGGGTGAGTTGTGTGCGTGCGTGTTGCGGCGTGGACTGTGGTAGGGTTGGGCAGACTGGTCAATCATCGTCATGACAGGGATCGGGGCTTGGAATTGTTCCCGGTGAACGAGGAACTCCTAGTAAGTGCAATTCATAAGCTTGCGCTGATTACGTTCTTTCCCTATGTACACACCACGCGTCAATACTACCGATTGAATGGTTTAGTAAGGCCCTCGGATTGGCGCCATTGCAGCGCCAGCTGCAAGGTTGGTGCTCAACAGGTGCCGAGAAGATGACCAATCTTGATAATTTAGAGGAAGTAAATGTCATAACAAGGTTTCCGTAGGTGAACCTGCGGAAGGATAATTACACGTTCCGTATGTATGCGAGAATAAAGATATCTCGTATTCTTACTGCTGCTGCCATACTGATGCTGTGGCTGCTGCTGCTGATGCATGCGTGTATGGCGGTATACGTTGGATCTGTCGGTCATGACGATCCAACCTTATTGCGGTGGGGTGTCTGGCCTATCGGCTACCCGCCAGATGTGCTCGCTTTCCTCCTAACCTCCTCCTGTTACGTCGTTCCTGTTGTCCTCCGGTGGTATGAGAGTTGTCAGGTGGCGGCGGCGGCGAGGGTGGTGGTAGTGTAGGTGGTTGGGTTATGAGATAGCCGGTTAACACCGGGGTGACAGGGTTGTGCACGTAAGAGGTTGCGCTGTTTGGTTGTGCGCAGCGGCTAGTGTGGTTCACAAAACCGGTGGTCATATGACACTATCGGTCGAAAGAACAACTCTATGCAGTGGCCCCTTCGGCTCGTGGTTCGATGAAGAGCGCTACCAACTGTGTGAATTAACGTGAATCACAGACTGCTTTCAACATCGAACTCTTGAACGCGAATTGCGGCCGTAGGTTTGCCTACGGCTACATCTGGCCGAGAGTTGGCTTATAAACTATCATAGTGTACCAAAAGCCGTGGCTTGGAAGGCTGCCACCAGGCGGGATAACTCGGTCCTACTACTGCTGCTGCTTCTGCCCTGCTCCTCCCAAAGGTTGGAGGCAAAGGAGAAGTTGGTGGGGGTCTGATAGCTAGGCTGCAATGGCTCCTTCTTACGGTGGCCTTTAAGGCATGTAAGCGAGTAGCCTCCTCCCCATATGCGTGCCTTCCGGCGGTGGCAGCTTCTCCTCATCCTCTTCTTTCATCTTTTGGTGATGCCCTAGTGTGCATCAGGGCATTGCCTAGTTGTCCATTTGGTGAGTTGGTCTGCACTTTAACAGTACTGGAAGGTTTTTGGACCATTGGAACAAGGCGCTTACGTAGGAGAGTTTGGGTGATATACCAACAGTTCGACCGTCGATTACGTTGAGGTCCAGCGTATGCTCCCCTGAAGAGAGGTGCAGGGACGGTGACTTGCGCGTGAATTAGCTTTAAGTGATAGTAGCCTTGCGCTGCAGGTACCGCACTCTCTCCTCCTCCCCCACCTGAGCCTGGTGTCAAGACAGAGTCAAGAAGACCGGAGATGAGAGAGGGTGCCATAGGCTGGTGAGGTCGAAGCCGCCCCTCAGTGTACCACCACACCTGGCTCGGATCCCACTGAGTGGAAGTGTCATAAAGGCCACATTAAGAAGGAGCCATTGCAGCCTGACCCTCAGTCCGCCGGTCAGCCACTTCACACAAAACACACATTGGGCTGACCACGTGGTTTGAGTTATCCAGTCAGTTGGCAACCTTCCAAGCCCCGGCTTTTAGCGCACCATGATAGTTTCAAGCGCGTCAGATTGTTTATAGTGAAGAAAATGCGCTGACTTTTCGACCTCGCTCTCTCCCCCAACCCCCACAATAAGACCACCATCCAAGCCAGTCAGTGTTCTGATGTGGGAGTGGACGCATTGGCTGAGGGGTCGGCATACCCGTCTTCGCGCGCCAAAGCACCACCTGGCTCCCATAACGCACACACCAGGATTTACTTACTCAGGGGATATGGAGGAGGCATCGCCGTCTGACTCCCAGTCCATTGGTCAGCCACTCGACACACAGCACATACACTGGGCCGACGGCGTGGTCTGGTGTAAGCGTTAGATTGGCAGCCTTCCAAGCCATGGTTTCTAGGACACCGTGATTTTATCAGGTTCATTATGATGATAGTGAGGGTGTTGTCTATGTATTACTGTGGATGGTGTGCACTGATGTGGCTTAGCCTCCAGTGGTTTACCGCAGGTTGTCGTGGAGGCGCATGTGTCCTAATAGGCCCATGCAATGTTTAAATGTGCGGGAGCAGTGAGAACAGCGGAGGCGGCCGCGGCGACTGTATGTCGGAGCCCCAGGCACTGGTTCACCAGCCTACGTGCAATGGATTCGCAGGTGACCGACCAGGTTTGATACGTGAATTGAAGTTGCAGGCACAGTGTGGGCATGAGAAATCGGAAGAGGCTGGAGGGATGTCTTTCGTGGTAATGGCGGTAAGAATGGCAGGAGCGGAGGGTGTGCATGGTGTATCGGTATTGTTGGCATAGTGGTGATGGATGCGCATATGACCGAATAGGCCCATGCAATGAGCTAATGCGCGAGTACAGTGAGGGCAGTGGAGGCGGCGACCTCTGCTGTGTGTTGGTGCTCCAGGCACTGGTTCACCAGTCTCTGTACGATGGATTCGCAAGTAACCTACCAGGCCGATGCGTGAGATGAATGTGCGGTCGCATTGAGGACCGTTTAGGAGAGAGTCCCCCTCGCTGATGGTGGTGGTGGTAGTGAAGGCGGTAGGGGTTGCGGTGGTTGTTGCGGTGGTGGGGGTAGCAGATGAGTATTAGGATGTAGTCTCTATGAAAGTGGGAGTAATGGAATTGATATTTAGAATTAATATTTGGTTAGCACCGGCAAGGCACTGTCTAAGCAAACATTAGTAACGAAATAAAGTTATGACAATGTGTGCAGATAAAATGTACAAATACACAACTTGTCCCGCTATGTCAACAGTTAGCGATGTTTTAAAAATTAATGGTGAACTAGAAAAAATAGGCAGTGAAAAAAACTCCTACCATAAAAATGGAGGCAGAGTTCAATAAGCCTTCATTTTTTAATAGAAGGTAGGAGAAAAAAACTGCTTAGGAAAAAATTGTCAGGTGGTAGATTAGGGTAATACGGTAGTAGCATTTCAGAATGAGATAATGAAACGTCGAGGTGATTCGTTCTTGATCCTTAGGCGCATGAAACAAAAATCTCACGAAAAATGCGTCAATGAACTTAGGTCCTCAGCATCTTAGGATCCAGAATTGAATTCTGATGATGGTTAGCATCCAAAGAAACGGTAGCAATTTAGACTGTGGACCACCGAATGTGTACGTCCGAATGACGTCATCGTTTGGATGACTGGTGATATAAGGAGACATCATAGTTCATGGGCGACCCGAGGTAGCGAAAATATAGTTTCAAGAGGGTCACTTTAAATTCCCGGTGGTCCTTTCTCCGAGTCATAGGGGAAAGCTACTGGGAAAAAGATGAGGAAAATAAAAGGTTAATAGAATCAGTTTTAAGATAAATGTGCAGTCTTCACTTGAATGCAGATAGACTAGTTAACGACCTAATTTCAATTGGCAAGTTATTCCAAAGAAAACTATACCTAGAAGCAAAGAAGAGAGAGCGTTTACACGTGGAGGATGCAGGGGAGGTATAATTAGTGCAGAATTTCTTAGGTTATAAGGAAGACTAACGGGGGTAATGACAGAAAGCTTGGGGAGAGTTGAACTATTATGTAGTCGGAAAACGGAGACAAAAGCCTGCGTCAAGTCTCCTGACCCAAAGAAATTTTAGCTTCATTAGCTGGCATCTTGTGGAGTAGGAAGTAGTTGAAAGAGTCGGAAATAGGAGTTATTTTGTGAAATTTGTTTGGACATTTTCAATTTTTGAACGGCTAGATTCGTTCATTAAACCGAAGAAAGGACAGCAAAATTCAAGAATGGGAAGTACAAACATACGATAAAGTCTTAATTTAATTTCAGGAAGGTAGAAATTATACGAAATAAATCCGCAAATCTGAGCAGCTTTGGCTGTAATTCTATCGGCATGAGGTGAAAGATCTAATTTATTGGTGTAGCTTTGTAGCGGCCGAAGACTTCGAGGTTTGCACACACACACGGGCGAGTAACGCACCTGTAGTCGTTATTAGACGATGCGCGTATTGAACAGGGTCTCTAAGCACCATGCCGATCACTCAAACGCAACAGTCATTAGAAGGAACGGCAGAAATGTTGGAAATGGATTCTACTATTAAGAAGGATATAAAGGTATGAAAGGGCACAATAGAAAATAAAGAAGGCAGGGTTACATGATGCGACATCCCTTGGAAGTGGGGGAATTACGTCATGTCTGTTGGATAACCGGTGGGGAGTGCAACGCTGTGGGCAACTGCAGGGTTGGGACGAGGGGATGCTGACATACGGAGGGTAGCGATACGATGAGCGGTGACGGTACTTGTGGGGATTGGGGTCAGCGTTCGAGAGTGGAAGGGGGCACCGGCATCTTCACCGACATTCCATCACTCCATCCCCATCCGGGATCCGCGCGAAAAGTGCTACCAGTCATTTCGAACAATTCTGTCGGAACTGTGGTTCGTTACAGCTTAAGACCAAGTCCTTGATGGGGGAACATCCAATCATAGGGCGACCTTCAAAAATAAGAGGTTGCGGCAGCCTTACAGGCCCAAAACTCATGTACGACAATTAGTAGGTGAGAACTCCATTAGCCATGTGGAGCTCCAGGCCGAAATAGTGTCCAAGTCTAAATGAATTTGTTCTAGGCACCGTTTGGTCGTAGAGTTAGAGAAGGAATACACGCATTTGAGGTCATCAGCATAAATAAAAGATTGAGAATGTTTAACTATCGATGAAATGTCATTATATACAGTAGGAACAACAAAGGACCTAATACGGTACCTTGAAGGACACCACTAACAATCGAGTTAGCACTTGAGTATGAGGACCCTACTAAACCTTTTGCTTTCGATCATTTAGGTATGATCTAATAAAGTCAGTAAGGGGACTACGAAATCCTATAGCTTCTACTTTAGCTAGAAGTCGTTAATGAGGCACTTTATTGAATGCCTTACTAAGATCAAAATAGATAACTACCACAGAGAGATGATCATTACGAAGAGAGGTAAGAAGATTTAGAAAAGATATGTGGCAGGTTTCACAAGAGCGGTCCGGTAAGAAGCCGTGATGGGTTAAGTTGATAATTTGATTGCTTATGCAAAAATCCGTGATTTGTTTTGCAATTAGTTAAGCAAGAGAGGGCGTTTTATGAACACCGCGATAGTTATGAATGTCCAAGCGGGAACCAGATTTAAAAACTGGTATTATAATAGAAGTTTTCCAATAATCGGGAAAGAAACCATTTTCGAGAAATACTGAGAATAACTTGCTTAGTAAAGTTGGAAAACCCCTAACTATTTAATAAGTGAGTTTGGAATGGTATCAGTTCCAACTGAATGTGAGTTTTTTAGGTGAGCTATTTCCTTTTGAATACATGAAGCCGAGAAATTAACGGTTGTTAGAAGCGAATTTGAAAGCAGAGGAATTGTGGGAGTGGGGCTAGTTTCAGTGGTAAAATGGTTGGCAAAAAACGAATTTAACAACTCTGCTTTTCTCAAATCGTCTGTAACAAATTTTTTGTTACAGTCGAGTAAGGGCGGAGTTACATTCAGACGCTTAGCCGATGACCGAACATGGAAGATATGAGCAGCAGATTTGGATGAATTGCCATCACTTAGTGCCCGAGACTCCCTACGCTTATCTCTCGCGAGCCTAATTTTCGATGCTAATTCAAATATTTGTGCAATCCTTAAATGAACTTACAAAGAGCTTTTAGATTAATCGTTAAGTTGTTTTCGTAATTTTTTAAGTCTGTTCTGGAAAAAATGCGGAACAGTAGAAGAAGCTGTATTTGAATTAAAAATCTTAAAGGGGATTAAAGCCATGATTTGTTCTGTGAGGCTCTGCAATAGCTCACGGAAAAAGTGTGGATCGTTGATTGCGAATATGCTATGCCAATCTAGATTGCTTACGAAATTATTTATCATTTCATGGTTTGTGTTAGCAAAGTGTAGGTTATTGCATTTAACCTCAGGCTTCGTAAGAAGAAGGACTGGAAAACAACAGTGAATTATTGCGTGATCACTTGTGAAAAAGATCATGATGAAAAATTCATAAAGAGAGGGTGGACATCATTTGTAAAAATTAAATCTAAAATGTTGTCATTTCTAGTAACTGATCTGACCAGTTGGGACATGTTTGAAAAGTTAATAGTATCGACAAATTTCTGATGTTTAGGCGGAGAGGAATTTGCCTGCCACTCAATGTCTGGCAGATTGAAATCGCCTACGATTATTTTGACATCAAATTGAGTGTCTGCAACTTTTTCAAATACTTCACAGAGCTCGCTTTCATTGCCAGAATAACACGGAGGATTATAGACACAGCCAATTAACGCTTTTTTATTGTGAGGGAGGATGACTGAAGCAAAGCATACATTTCCAGAAAAGGACGAAATGCTCAGCTGAAAAGGGAAATGTATAAAGGATGACTTAATATAAAGGAGGCAACCACCGCTACGTTTTTCAGCGCGATCTTGTCGGTACAAATTGTAATTATCTATAGCAAGCGTTGTCAGAAATAAGAGGGTGAGCCCAGGATTCAGTGATGCACAGCACATCTGGATCAAGCTCAAAGGCTACTGTTCTACGCGCAGCCATCTTATTTACAACTGATCTCGCATTGAGTGAAACTAAACTGAGCGTATTCCTGAGCTGCAGGTTACGCTCATCAGTATTTATAAAAAAGGATAATTTGGTGGCGGAGAAGAAAACTGGAAAGAAGAAACGAAAGGTGGGAAACAAAATCGCTCTGGTCTACAATTTGTCGAAATGTTCCTGTTATGAGAACTGAGATTATTGTACAGCGGCATATTTGGATGAAAACCTTGGAAAGGAAGGCTATATTGTGGCGTTTGAAAGATAGGGGTGGCATAGAAATGAGATTTTGAGGGAAGTAAGCATAAATTGGCGGAAAACGTGCATTTGAAAAAGGAATAAATGATTTTGAAAAACTGGTAACATAATTAGAAGCGTTAATTATTTGGGGATTTCGGCCACCTTTTGGGTTGGGAAGGGTGCTAACATTAGCGTTCGCAGCTGTTGTAGATGCTGAGGGGTTAGCAGGTTTCCCATCGGTAATGACATTACTGATTTTAATGCCTGGATTAGCCAATGATTCAGATTTACTAGGAGTTTTCTTAGGTTGAGTAGATTTGGCAGCTATAGCAGGCATGGTTTGCTTGGGATGAGAAAGAAGTGGCTTTGACACAATTTCACTCAAACCAGGAACAAGGTTAACGGGTGAAGATTCAGCTGGAATCGAAATTCCTGTCGATCCGGAGGGCCGTGGGCGTGCATTAGCTACAGGATAAACCTCTGAGATAACTTTTGGTATTGAAGGTGTAGACCAAGGCTTCTTGTTTGCTAAGGAGGGTGAAACCCGACGATCCATTGGGGGTTTTATCCCTACAGATAAACAACCTGTTTTTTTCAAATATTGAGCTGAGTGCTCTTGCTTAGAGAAAATAAGGTCAACTTCAATCGCTGAAAAAAGTTTGACCAGAACTGGTGGGTTTTTGCTACGGGAAGACAACCTTTTAGCTTCAGCGACTTTAAAGTTAAAGCCGCATGAGTAGAGGAAATGAAATGCAACGTCCAGGGGGATTTTTACTCTTGGGGACGTTTTTTAAAAGAAAAATTGAAACTTCTCTTATGTCGGTCAATTGACTCGGTACTGACCATGTTTATAAAAGGCTCTAGTTTCACGCATTGTTGAGAAGTGAGTGAAGACAACTTTCCCTCAAAAATGGTACCAAGGATCTTGAAGAGAGAACCATATTAAGACATAAAGGTTTTAAAGTTTTCCAGGGTGTCAAGGTCTAATTTCTTCATGCTTAAGGTGGGTTGCTCTAGTGGAAGTTTTACACGAAGAGGATGTTTGCGTCTAAGCACTGACTGGGGTTTCATATTGATTTTAAAATATAAGTATTTTTTTCAAATCGATAATACGAAAGGAAAAATTGTCACTAGTGACGTTTTGCGGAATAAAAAGATGTAATATTTGAAATATGTGTTTTTAAGCAAGGCACTGCAAGCAAAATATCGGCTAGGTAACGAGTTTAAACTGAAAAATAGAATTAGCGAAGAGGCTATGCAGGATGAAAAAAATTATATCAACTGGTATACCAGTTACTGCAAATTATTCTTCGCTGGAAATAAGGTAAACTTACAAAATTTCAACTTTATTTCTAGAATTAACCTTTATATTCCGTCCTTTTGACGTAAATCTGCGAGAACTTTAATGAGGATATGTAGGTGAAAAAGTTTAAAAACTTTATATTTTAACCTTTTGTAATTGCAATAACTGCAAGTGTGTGCAGCTGATAATGAGGTAGAAATACCATAAATTGTCAATAATTAAGCTGATATTTTCGACAGGAAACGAAGAAATCGGTTTAAAATTCGAGAATTCACTTATCTTCAAATTTGAACCAACCGCCTTTGACCTTGACCTTGTTGGCAGAAGTGAGAGTGCGGTAGTCCGGAGGAGGGTTGGCGGAATTTGACGTAGAAGTTGGAATTGTCGGATCGTTGTTGCATTGCGTCCGAAGATGTCCGACCAGGCCGATTCAAGCGCGGAAAATGCGTTGACGGCATAGACATGTTGTAAGTGCCTGGGCATTGACGGTGTGTGTCCGGGGCGCTGATGAATTTCATGCCGCTCTTGTGGCCTTGGTGGCGGCGATCCGGTTGGCCTCATTGATTGCAAAACAAGTCTTAACGGATCTACTCCATGCCGGTCTATGCTGGGCGAGATCCTCCAAGGTCACCGGGTTGATTTGCAGTAGTTTCAGCGATTTCTTCAAAGGGTTCTTGAAGCGTCGTTTCTGACCTCCCTGAAGTCGAGCACGCGTAGTGGCATCTCCGTAGAAAAGTCATTTGGGTAATCTGTCGTCGTCCATTCTTACCAGGTGGCCACTACATGGCAGTCGCACTTGCCTCAGCATGGCGTGGATGCTGAGGATTCCGGTCCGCTCCAGGACTTCCGTGTCCGGGATCCTGGCTTGTCATCTCAGCTTCAGTATTCTGCGAGGCAGCTGAGATGGAAGTGATTAAGCTTCCTGGCTTGGTTCGATGAGATGGTCCATGTCTCCGCTCCGTAAAGGAGTGTCGTCAATAAGACGGACTTGTACATCTTAAGTTCGGTGTTCAGGTGAATACCGTGGTGATTCCATACGGAAGCCTGCAGCCGGCCGAAGGCCTGATAAGCCTTGGAGCTCCGTTGGGCAACCTCGTCATCGATTCTCGTGTTGCGTGACAGTTTGCTTCCTAGATAAGCGAACGTTTCTACGTTTTTGAGCTGAGCACCGTTCACATTGATTCGGGGAGCATTGTATTCCGCACTGGGTCGCGGCTGGTGCATGAAAACCGTTTTGGCTATACTGATAGTTAATACAAAATCAGCGTGGCCTGCGCAAAAAGGTCCATACTCCTTTGCATTTTCTCCTCCATCACGGTGTAAAGGGCGCAGTCGTCCGCGAAGAGCAAGTCATGGACTGAAGTCATCGACACGAACGTTGTGGCCTGCATACGCGGACTGTTGAGAAGGTGCCAATCAGTTCTGTAGGCGATGTGGATCCCAAGCTGCTCATCACGGTAGGCGTCCAACAGCATAGTAGAAAACATGAGACGGAAGAGGGTGGGGGCCAGTACGCAGCCCTTCTTCACTCCGTTGGTAACTGCGAATGCTTCGGATGCTGTCCCGTTTTCAGTGACGCATGCCGTCATCCCCTCATGAAGCTGACGCACCATGAGCGTGAACCGCTCAGGACAGCCGAATTCTGCATGACTTTCGACAGTCCATCGTGATTCACCGTGTCAAAGACTTGTCAGATCCACGAAGGTAGTGTATAGGTGAGTTAGAAACTCCTTGCACTTCTCTTGTAGCTGGCGGGCGACAAAGATCGTTTCGGTTGTTCCATGGTGTCGGCGGAAGCCACATTAGCTTTCCGGAAGCAGGCACTGCTCTAGGCGACTGTTCAGACGATTGAGAAGGATACGGGCGAAGTTCTTCCCAATGATGCTGAGCACCGAGATGCCAATGTGATTATCACAGAGTTGCCGGTTCCTCTTTCGCTTGTAGAGATGGACGATGGTCCCGTATTTGAAATCCTGAGGAACTTTTCCTTGGCGCCACATCTCCTGGAAGCGTGTTGTGGGTTCTGCCATCAGCCAGGGCCCACCATGCTTGTGTACTTCCAGTAGGATTGCGATGGATCCCGTGCTTTACCGCTGGAAATCTGCTGCATGGCGCGGATGGTTTATGGAAGGGAAGGCTGCAGATCGAGGTCATTATTCGTGTCCACTTGAGGGAGCCGCTTCAAAATTTGCGATTACTCTGTCAACAGTGTTGTGCCGTCAGAGCAGAGCAGTGGTGCGGTTTCCTTGATAAATGGACCGCAGATGGCCTTGATGGCTTTGAAGAAGTTTTTCATTTCATTGCGGTCCGCATACCCCTGGATTTTCTCAGCCTTTCGGATCATCCAGCCCACCTGCATCTCCCGCAGCCGTTGCTGTAGAAGGCGGTGGCATCTGAAGAAGGCTGCTTTGGTGGTGTCAGTCCGAAGGTCCATGTAAACTTTGTGTAGTTCATTCTTCTCCGCGAATAAATTACTGATGTCGGTGTCATTGTCGTCAAAACAGTCCTGGTGTTGACGGCGTGCGCATCCCATGACTTCGAGGGCGGTGGACTGGATGACATTTCGCAGTTTACACGATCGTGTCTCCACGGGAGCATTATCAGCTGGAGCATGCAGGTCCTCCAGTTTCTCTGTTATTTGGTTGCTGAAATCAAAACAGTGAGCAGGCAAATTTAATAAAAGAGTATTTAACTTACCTGGCGGTCGCTTACCTTGGGGCCTTAGTCGGGGTTGAAGTAAGAGCCTCATTTGAGAGATGACAAGGCGGTGATCTGTCCAACCATTGGCATCGCGGATCGCCTTGGTTACCAACACGTCCTGTCGATCTCGCCTCCGGACGATAACATAGTCCAGCAGCTGCCAGCGCCGCAACCGAGGGTGCCTCCACGTGGCATTCTCCTGCATCGGAAGGTGGAAGAAGGTGTTGTTCAACAGGAGACGGTGTACCACACATGCTCACAGAAGAAGGAGACCGGTATCGTTACAGCTACCGAGACCGTGGGGACCCAGCACTCCCACCAGGCAGCGTGGTCTGTCCATACGCGGGCGTTGAAGTCGCCAAGGACAATTAAATTGTTTACCTTCGGCACAGTCGCCAGCAGGGCTTGCAGGTCCTCGTAGAATTTGTCCTTCATCGCACAAGAGCTCGTCCTAGGGGGAGCGTAGGCGCTGATGATGGTGGTGAACTGGTCTCCCCGAAGAGGCACGCGGAGGCTCACCAGGCGATCATTGATCCCCTGCGACAGACAGGGCAGACGTCCCACGATGTCGTTCCGGATGGCAAAGGCAACACCAGCGTCGCGTCGCTCTGCCTTTGGCCGGCCACTCCAGAAGAAGGTGTAGCCGGTACCCACCTCCTCCAGCTGGCCCTGCTCAGATAATCGGGTCTCGCTGAGAATAATAAATAGTGCATAGCCCAATGCTTCGTCATCTAATAAGTGACGTGCATGAATGGATTAACGAGATTTCAACTGTCCCTCTCTACTATCCAGCGAAACCACAGCCAAGGGAACGGGCTTGGCAGCATCAGTGGGGCAAGAAGAACTTTTTGAGCTTGACCCTAGTCCAACTCTGTGAAGAGACATGGCAGGTGTAGTTATAAGTTGGAGGCGGGAATCGCCCTTCGGGGTCTCTCTTTCGACCAGGAAAGACCACTCCCAGAATGGTTTCTTTACTTTCTCAGTTCAGCGGGAACTGTCAATTATTTTCCATGTTGACATTAAGCACACGTTTGTGTGTTGGTCGCACCCCGAGTGTGGCTGGCGTGCCAGCATCTTGGTCGCAACAATCTGGCCAGGTCTAGTGATATGCGTGTTTTGCCCTCTACTGCCTGTAAGTTGTTGCTGCAAGGTGGCAGTCCATAGATGGTAGACGGTGGGCGCATGTGTCCGGTCTTGGTGCTATCTGGCAGGTTTGGCGACATGCGACCCGATCTGAAAACAGTGTCAGGCGGGGAGTTTGACTGTGGCCGTACATCTGTCAAATCGTAACGCAGGTGTCCCAAGGTGACCTCAGCCAGGACAGAAACCTGGCGTAGAGTAAAAGGGCAAAAGCTTACTTAATTTTGATTCTCAGTACGAATACAGAGCATGAAAGCGTGGCCTAGCGATCCATTTGATCAACCGATATTCAGCGTTTGAAGCAAGAGGTGTCAAAAAAGTTACCACAGGGATAACTGGCTTTTGGTGGCCGAGCGCTCATAGTGAAGTCATTGTTTTATCCTTCGATGTCGGCTCTTCCTGTCATTATGAAGCAGAATCCACCAAGAGTTTGACTGTTCACCCACTAATATGGAACGTGAGCTGGGTTTATAACGTCGTGAAATAGGTTAGTTTTACCCTACTGATGGTTGAACTGTGTAAAACAGTGAAGTATAATCTGGCCGTTGCAATGGTAATAATGTTAAGTACAAGAGGAACCGCAGCTTCAGACATTTGGTACAGGTGCTTGGTCGAGCGGCCAATGGTGTTTTAGAATTTTAGAATTTATATTTGGTTAGCACCGGGAAGGTACTGTCTAAGCAAACATTAGTAACCAAATAAAGATATGACAATGTGTGCAGATAAAATGTACAAATTCATAACTTGTCCTGCTATGTCAACAATTAGCATTGTTTTAAAATTAATGGTGAACTAGAAAAAATAGGCAGTGATTAAAAACTCCTACCATGAAAATGGAGGCAGAGTGTGAAGCTACCATCTGAGGGATTAAGACTTAACGCCTCTAAGCCTGAATTCCGTCTTTAGAGGTGCAACTATACAGCTCGGCCTGCACGTGGTTGGGCAGATAAAGTACATTCCGATCAGGTTTCATTCGGATGTGGCCAGCGTAACCTACCGAACCTGGTCGGTCCGGTTAAGGTATGCCATAGCTGTGACCATAACTTAATGCACCGGGCCATGTTGTTGTGGGTCTCGACACGATATCCAATTGTGGTATGAGCGTGCCGGCACTAAACCGTTTGTAGATGACTTAATGTTTTGTGAGGGAGACGTAAGTATTAGAGCAGCTATCACACTGCGAGGTATTGAGTCCTATTCCTACCCGACGTAAGAATTTGAGGCCTTGGAGCCCCATTCATATGCGGTCGCTATTACCGTACGGCATACATGCACATGTGTATACTTTGCATGCTTACTCGCTTGCGTGGGGATGCGTATATGTGAAAACGTCCAAAAGCGATACAGTTGACCATAGATGGCTTGTTGTGCCTAGTTGTCCATTTGGTGAGTTGGTCTGCACTATAACAGCACTAGGTTTTTGGACCAGTCATTGACTGATTCCAAAGGGGCACTAAGGCGCTTACCCTAATGAATGACAAGTTTGGGTGCTAAAGCAGTTTCCTATTGATTACATAGTACTAGACTGGACAAGTGAGGTGTTAGTAGTTTTTATATCGACGGTGTTTACATTGAGCAGCTGCATTAAGTATATTGATTGCACCAGTACAATATTCGCTGGTAAACGTTGACTGCACCAGTACAGTAGTCAATGTTAAATGTTGATTGAACTAGCACAATATGCGCTGGTGAATGTTGACTGCACCAGTACAATTTTGGCTGATTAATGATGATTGTACGAGTATTATATTCGCTGGTTAATGTTGACTGCACCAGTACGGGGTGCGGTAGTCTTAGGGTATTTTCCTGCACTAGAACGAGGTTGGCTGGGCAGGGTTATGCTCTTTCTGATCTAGAGGAGTGCATACCAGCAGATAGCGCCTGGCAATGTGGTGCCGGTAAGTACCATGCGGTTGTTGTCCTGTCCCATGCCCTGGTCTGTCTAGTCGCAAGGGCCACTCAGCTAGTCGCTCTAAGCTTATCTTACGAGATCGACCGTCCAGTGTATGATGGGTGGGCCGTGCCCGTGTTTCGTTTCCGTGGTTAGGCCTTCCCAACTGTGCCTGTTATTGGACTTTGTAGGGCAATGTTATGCTAGCAGCAGTACTGCTGCCATCGTCGACATGTTTGTGCCTACTAGCAGGCTGGTTCTATCCGATCTTTGTTTGCATGTAAATTTCCCTGCTGCTCCATCAGTCCTGGAAGTATGCGGAGCGGTAACCTGGTGGCAACAGCCCTTTCGTAAGTGTGTGTGTTTGTTGGGGGCGGGGGGGTTTTAGGGATACTTGTTAGTGGTAGCACCCCACAGATAGTATTTTGTCGCTCCATTTGTCTCGTACAGGGTTGAATGCTCCTGTGGCCGCTTCCAACTGGTACCCAACTCTCACTTGTGGCTCATCGAAGATGGGTTATTTCCAGCGGCCACACCCCGGGCAGTCGTCACGACTGACGGGCTAAACCAGGCGATGGTCTCTAGTGTTGTGTATGTCTCCACACCCGGTGTGTCTGACTCCCTGAACTTCCTACCTCCCCAAACTCAAAAAGTCCTACCGTGGGGTTGACAGCAACCCCGAAGGCGGCCCAGGTTAACTCGGGTCACTCTCCCATTAAAACACAAACCGCGACCCATAGTTGAGTTCGGCAGCAATCTGGGATGTCCGATCAGCCCTATTTAGGGACAGCACTGCTTGCCTCCTCGCGGAGGAAGGGGCAAGAAAATGTGCCCTTAACAAATGCTGGGTCTCACGTCTTCTGCAGCTTGCCGCGGCTCGCAAAATACACGGTCGCAAAACTCAAACAAACAACAATACTCCCCGTCCATATCCATCGCATCATAACCTCCAGGCTGCTCGGTTGAGTTCGCTCACACTAGCAGCCTGGAATGTTCGTTCCCGTTTAGAAATTCTCAGGAGCAACCGGCCGGAACGGAGGACGGCGCTTGTCACTCGGGAAATGGCACGTTACAAGGTTGACATTGCTTCTCTCAGCGAGACTCGATTTTTCTGACTGATTTCTGCGTCGATATCAGCCAGATCCTTGCTGCGCCCATCGGCGTCTGTGTCTGTGTCCATGTCCGTGCCTTCTCAACCTTCTTCCGGGTACTTTCTCTGTGATCATTGTACTCGAGGCTTCTCCTCTGTGCGCGAGCCCTCGCAACATATGAAGAGTGCCCATCCTGCCGCATACTTCTCTGAACGCGGCCGTTTTGCTCCTTCTCGCACTAATTGGACTGCTCAGGCAGATGCTCTCGTGCGTAGCTGTGCTTCAGCAGTGGTCCAGGCAACTGGCCCACTTGCTCTTCTGAGTTCACTCACACTAGCAGCCTGGAATGTTCGTTCCTTTGTGACAATCCCAGGAGCAACCGCCGGAATGGAGGACGGCGCTAGTCGCTCGGGAACTGGCGCGCTACAAGGTGGACATTACGTTTCAGCGAGACCCGGATTCTCTGAGCAGGGTCATTGGGGAGGTGGGGCTGCTACACCTTCTGGAGCGGCCGGCCAGCAGTGCAGAGCGACGCGACGCTGGTGTTGCCTTTGCCATCCGTAACGACATCGTGGGACGTCTGCCCCTGTCTGCCGCAGGTATCATCACCGATCACCTGATGAGCCCCCGCCTGCCTCTTCTTCGGGAGACCAGTTCGCCACCATCATCAGCGCCTACGCCCCCAACACGAGCTCTGATGCGGCGAAGGACAAATTCTACGAGGACCTGCACGCCTTTCTGGCGACTGTGCCGAAAGAGGACAAGTTAATTGTCCTTGGTGACTTCAGCCCGCGTCAGGACGGACTACGCTGCCTGGCAGGAGTGCTGGGTCCCCATGGTTTCGGTAGCTGTAACGACAACGTAGCTCTCCTTCTTCTGCGCACGTGTGCGGAACACCGTCTCCTGCTGACGAACACCTTCTTCCGCCTTCCGACGCGGAGAAGGCCACGTGGACGCACTCCTCGGTCGCGGCGCTGGCATCTGCTGGACTATGTTCTCATCCGGAAGCGAGATCTGACAGGACGTGCTGGTAACCAAGGCGGTCCGCGATGCCGATGGTTGGACAGATCACCGCCTCGTCATCTCCGTGATGAGGCTCCGACTGCAACCCCGACGAAGGCCCCAAGGTAAGAGGTGCAAGGCCACCATGTAAGTTAAATACTCTTTATTAAATTTGCCTGCTCACTTTGATTTCAGCAACCAAATAACCGAGAGAAACTGGAGGACCTTATGCCCAGATGATAACG
>WEDG01004208.1:0-43514 GCA_017591395.1 Schistocephalus solidus
CACGCCTGAATCATCTGACTACATGTCCTGCCCCCAAACCCCCATGGCGTCAGTCTGTCGATGTAACCTCTATGCCACTAAACCCTCCAGCGTGACAATCCCAACTCTTACTTCTCATTTCGTCTGACGACGGGTTGGTGTAACCAGCTCGAAAATTCACGAGTAAACCTCGATTTTCCGACGAGCATTCTTTCTTCATTTATCATCTGGGAATGCATACTACCTCAACTATTCATCTATATATATATATATATATATATATATATATATATATATATATATATATATATATATCGCGTTCATCATCTCCTGAAGAAGACGTAAAAGAAGAGGGGGTGATTTCATGGACCAAATTGTATTTGTACTGACATTTCGAAAGCCTTCTCGCTTCCATCATCAGAGTTAAGTGCTTTCCTGGGCCGCTTGCAAAGGGCTCTAATCTGAGCTCCAGGGCACAACGGAACATGCATGTTCCTTTAAGCAGATCAGGAGCCCCTCTATTCAGCTATCTATATATATATATATATATATATATATATATATATATATATATATATATTTATATGATAGTGTGGGGCTCCCCGATCTGCTTAAGGAACATGTATTTTTTCGAACACCAGGTGTGCTACACTTGGGATTGCGTATGACTGGCTGGTGACGGCTAATAAGCCAAAAATGGCCATTCCGGTCTCCTTTGTCTTTGTCGGTTCCATTTTCATCATATGCTACACGTCGCTATGCGACTGCCTACGAGCTCTAGTCTGAGCTCCAGGGCGCAACGGAACATACATGTTCCTTAAGCAGATCGGTGAGCCCCACACTCATCATATTACCGATCACAACCGACAAAACAACGAGCCTGTGGCTCAATGGTAGAGCGTTCGACTCAAATACCAATGGTCGCGGGTTCGAATCCCAGGTGTGCCACACTTGGGATTGGGTATGACTGGTTAATGACGGCTAATAAGCCAGAATTGGCCATTCCGGTCTCCCTTGTCTTTGTCGGTTCCATTTCATATATATATATATATATATATATATATATATATATATATATATATATATATATATATATATATATGTGCTATCTAAAAAGGCCAGTTTTTTTATTTCCGTCGACCATCATATGCTGAACTTTTCTAACCCGTCATTACGCCGTCACTGGCACGCGACTAGTTTGTTTGTACTGGGTTGTTTACTCCATCACCTTTGTTTGCTGATACAGGTACAAAGTATGATAGCTTAGCTAACCATTGGGGAAAGACCCCATTTTGTTTAATCCTGAAATATGCTCACTTTCCTTGCCCTAGACACGCCAAGTCTGACAGAACATACCTTTCTCGACTATTACTTCAATGTGGAGTGCCTGTCTGAAGTCTAACTTCGTGATTTGGGCTCTCGAGGAACCAAGATTTTGGAGTCAACCCCCCGAGTCATCCTTTACCGTAGCGGCCAACTCAATACTGGTAGACATGATGTGGCAGTCGCCCTTGCAACCAGCGGATTGGGCATTGCCTCTGTGCAAACTCGTCAGTGACCGGCTAATTTATAGACGATTGAAGAGCCATTTTACTATTACCTGTCGGTTTCGTAAGTTAGTGATCAGTGTGATAAAGAAAACGTTTACTCGCAGCAACGAGAACTGACTAGAGCACTGCCTCATTGTGGTTTGCTGATTGCTTATTAGGACTGGAATAATCTGGCTGGGCCGGCCAGCTCTTCCAACAACTGCCTTGGGATTGACTATCGGTCCGCCACTGTTGGAGGGATGTTGGGTTTTGGTTACCAGAATCGGTTGTCACCCGCGAGGCAACTAAGAAAATTGTCAGATTTACGTAGCGGTGATGGTATGACGAGATCATGCCAAGGACCTTTCAATGGTCCTCGATAATCGCTGTATACATTATCACAAGCATACTCGCTGGCATCCAGTTCCACCTAAGTGACGCACACGCGTTAGCGCATAAAAAATGTTCACCGCTTGCTGGAACCGCTGTACTCACTTTACGTGCTCTTATCATCAGAATTTATGTGTCAACCCTTTCACGTCTTAGTCCTTGTACTTGAGAAAACAGTTATTGTCCTGGAAATTCTTTTAAGCCATGGTGTTCCTCGACAGGTAGGAACTGCAGTTCAACTGGCAACGCCTAGACTGTGACTTTTTCTTTTCCAAACCGTCTTCCGTGCTGCTCACAACTTTCTTCCCCTTCCTGGGCCACAGATCTTCAAGGCGGAATGGGTGGTGCGGCTATGGGTTCAGTTACTGGCTCTCCTAACTTCAGTATGGCCTCACCCGATCGGGGTGGTATGGCGCGAGACAACACTACTGCAATGGCTGGCTTACAACAGTTGTTGATTGCCGCGGCTGCAGGTGGCATGTCGCAGGAACAAATTGCGAGCGCTGCTTTGGCTCTCGGACTGGGCAGGGTTAGTTGTAGCTCCTATCTTGCAATTTTTCCCCTTTTTGCATCAGCCTACTCTTGTCACTTTTTGCGTGCAATTTCTTATTATTTTAACGCCCCGGGCTGGCCTATATCATGAAATGCTTACCAAATGTGTTTTCGCTCAGAAACGATTACTATACGGGATTATAATCTTAATAATCTTTCAGCATGATACTCAGCTCATCAAGATATCGGCTTCGGCATATGCTTCTTTTCAGTCGACTGCGAAAACTACCCTCAGATAAAAATAACTACATATGCAGTATGTATTTTTCGCATTACTTTTCGATACACTTATAAATCCAAATATATTTTATGGAGAGCCTGCACGAAAATATCATTTCTTATACTCATTTGGTCGAAAATTGCGTCTTTTAATATGATACTCAAAGACAGGGCTCTATAGATTTTAAATAACTTTCAATTCCCGATTGATTTTGAACCTTACTTGCCGTTGAACCTGCGCCTAGGGTTTATAAACTGCATGTGTATACTTTCCTTATAAGGAAAACTAGCATTTCTCCGACCTGTTAAGAGGACGTCACATAGGGATGTAGACCATGTTGTGGACCATGAGTAGATGACCTTACTCTTGCAAAATCGGGATCGGGATTTAAATGATCGCATAAGCATATATTTTTCCAGTTATTTTGATTGGTTGACTTGATTTAAGCTCTTTAAAGCCTTATACTAAAGGAAAGTGTATTTTCCGTTCACTTTATTGAAGGGAAACAGGCAGAATTAGAGCGAAATCGGAGGTTCCCGGAAATCCAAGAAATTCCCCCTGCTAATTTATATCACAGAACAAAAGCTGTTCCTTTTATGCCTTGTGCTATAAAAGATGATTAATATAAGCAGGAAAGGTTTCAAATAAATCCCTTCTGGAATCAGAAAATCCGAGCTTAAATCAATGAAAACCAGGTAAATGCAAGTGTAAGAAATCGCATTGTTTTCCAGAAATAGGAATTCAGCTTTGAAATTGTTGTGCAAATTGCTGGCCTTTTGCCAAAAAACGCAGGAGTAAACTTGTTTGCAAGTATTTTTGTTTCACTACCGTTAACAAAGTTAACATGCATATGAACTAAATAATCTTCTATATTAAATTGGATGTGTGTGATATGATGCTTTTTGTGTAATATAGTTTTCGGTATTTATGAATTTAGAAACGCAGTGGACAGAAGATTAGCAGTTTTTGAAAAATCTTAATATATATTCGGATACTCTGTTATTAGAATTAGAACGGGGCTTTAAAATAAGCAAATGTGGCACAAAACGCTCCAATATGAATCGAAGATTGAGTTCTTTCAGGGAAGTCACAAAACCGATCAAATGTCCATATTTTCAATTTGACTTAACCTTGAAAAAATGTAAAGTTCGCATATATTCGTCAGCGAAGTATCTAATTAATATAATTTTAATTTTAAACTTTTCTTGCTAACGAGTTTTCATGTTTTGGTGAATCTACAAATATGACGCAAGCGGCCGTCTCCATTAGAAAGAATATCCAAAAGGCTTTTACGAACCATCTTATTTTGAATGTTTTGATAAACACATAAATAACGATCCAACTTTGTGCCAATTGATTGAAAATTGTGAAATATTCACCGGTATTTCAAAGACGTTCTGGAACTTATTGTAATCCAATACCACAAATATTAATAAAGAAATTTGACGGCAGACCATTTCTCTTAATATCACAGAATGGTGTACTTACGCTATCACCTGGAAATTTTATTTAAATGTATTCGTTAAATTTACAGGGATTTTTCGTGTTTGCAGAACTTGCCACTTTTTTCGAAAAGTTAGTATTTCTCATCAAAATAATATCTTTTTTCAAATTTCCTTTAAGTTTTAAATTCTCTTAAGGGTGTTATTAATATTTCACAGCTTTGGTACATGCGTTGATGCCGGTTTACGAGTGATTATCAATCTTTCGTAAATTTCACCATTTGCATCTGTTCGGTAACGCACTGTAATAATTGGAAAGACACAAGACACAAGCCTGCACTTAAACACTCATAATAATAAGTATTTTAAAACCGCAAGGTGCTCCTTCGAGTATTCTATTCAAAGAATTTGTTTGCTACCAAGTGAGTGCATGAAATAATAGGTGCATATTTTCTATGAAATATATTTGAATCTGTGAGGGCATCTAAAAGTAATGTAAAAAGGGCATACTGCTCGAGCAGTCATTTTTTCCGAGTTTGGTTTTCGCAGGTGGCCGGAAATAAAGCTCATTTTAAAGTCAGCAGCTTGTCGTGACTACAATATGTCATGACAAGATACTGGCTTTTAAATGAGCTTTTTTTTCCACGATAATCAGCCTTACAACCCCACGCAAATAGCATTTTCTAACCGAAAACACATTTTCTGAGGTAGGCCTGCGAAGGTATATACGATTTTCCTCGTCATGAGAATCAGCAGGTTGGGCCGCATGAGCCTCATCTTATGGTGCCTGTCCGTACAGCTCGTAGCCTTACATTACCTCTATTGTTCACTGATCTGATTAATGGCCACCCTTGACGCCATTGTTAGTTGTAGCTTCATATGTCGCGATATTAAGCCAAGTTCGTGACATTTCGGTGACAAAGTGGTACATTAAGAGCTGAACGCTTCATTGATCGGTGACGGGATTTCACTCGCTCCGTCCTGCCTTGGGGCTCACGCTCGTGCCCCCCGCCCTCCCCCCGCAACTGCACAGTGGCTAGTAGTTCAGGCAGCTGAACATCACTGACAAAGACAAGGGAGATTGGAATGGCCATTTCCGGCTTATTAGCCGTTTTCAGCGAGGCATACCCACAGAGTGGTGCACCACCCAAGGCTCAAACGTGTGACCTACTGATTAGAACTCCAACGCTCTAAACATTGAACCATGGGCGTTTCTTGCACTGCATCTCATCGTTTTTTTGTATTTATGTTTGTTAGGCATCTAATTTCATGTCCCAATCCATTTATAACCTTTATTTCACACAGGACGTGACTGGCGGTGGCCCGCGGTTTTCAGGCATGGCGGATTCTATTAACTCCGGTGACCGTTATGGTGAGTTTCTCCAAGCCTCTCTCCATAAGGCCTAACCTTAGATTGTTGGTTTGGTTGTCCTCTCTTCTCAATTTATCTATGGTAACGAACGTATATGTGGCCCATTCCTCTTCGTGCCTGCCTTAACTGCTACCATTAGGGTTAGCGTACGAATTGGAATTAGAGGTAAGTGTTTGCGCCAGGACTAAGGGCTAGTGTTGGGCTTAGGGGTTCGGCTTTAGGCACCTTTTTAAGATTTGGAGTTAAGCTATCGACGTTGACAACTTCAATTATTTCTTCAATCATGGCCATCACGAGTCGGATTTAATGGTACTTTATTCTTACTTTCTCCTTCAATTTTTGTTTGCTCGTTTTCAACTTCTAATTTCCGGTAGTTAAAGCTGTCTGCCTGCGTTTTTACGCTTTATTGGTGTGTTTAAGGAAACCATAGGGGTAATGATAGTCTTTTTATTGTTCGCTTCCCGGAAAAAGCTATGTCAGTTTCGTTTGCCTCACCCATAAAATCCCCATTACCACCGTTCCTGTATTACAGTAGTCATTGCCTCATGTTTTTTTATGTGAAACGACATCTCCGATTGTCTGCAAACATAAAAGGAAATAGCAGCCGACTTCTCCCTTATGTTGGTCCCTTTATTCCTTTCCTTTTCTATTCACACTCACCCTTTGCATCTGTGAAATAGATACAAAGGCATCCTAAATTGAGCTGTCAGTGGGCCTTCATCGTCTCTGCCTCCTTTCTATTAGCGCCGCACATTCTTTTTTTAGTGGTTATTGTTGTCGGAGCTGACTTATAGGAATGCTTTTGCCATCATTTAGCTGGCCGTGGAGTTAACGGCTCCAGCAAGGGCGGTCCTCCTGCACACCATGACCCTTATCCCCGCCGGCCACCCCGTGGAGACTACAATGGACAACAGCAGTCGATGCCATCGAACTCTGCCTCGGACGTCGGCAGCCACCGGGGCTTCTCTCGTCACCGGCTTGGTACTAGCGGTGGCAGTCGTCCTGCGCCACGCCATCACATGACCGGCGACCAGCGCTCTGACTCCTCTCGAATGTACATGAAACGGGTAAGTAATGTTTTTTTTCGCGCCCCAGTAGTGGTAGGGTTCTCCCCCATCTCTTCTGTCACCGTTCAAAATTGGTCCGGGGCATTTGACCTCTGCACGAATTTACTCTATCTCGACTATTCCCAAACAGCTATGCAGGCAGTCGAAATGGCTTAGGCAATTATTTCTAACTTCTAAGCGATCGTCCTGGGTTTTTGTGGTTAGTCACTACCGACTTTTCACAATAAACGCTGAACTTGTTGACTTGATGTGCAGCTTCTAATGTCTTTCCTTATAAATGGCTATTTAGAGGATTAAATGGCTTAGCTGAACAATCTGGTTTCTATGACTTTGCCCACCGCCTTCTAAGTCCCTGGAACTAATGTGAGCTCAGGAAGACACCTGAGCGGGTGGTATCCATCATCTGGAATTATTTGTTTGATGGGGCTTGTCGTACATTCGCCAAATTCGTCTCCCCATCCACGTTTCCGGTGGGCTGCTTATAGTCTGTCCAAAACATCCTGTCAACTGTGCCTCATACTTACTAGCTGATTGAGATGGGCCCGCTATGTTGCCTCACTGGAACTCGGTGTTGTACTCTGATCATAAGACTGCGTATGCTTAGTCGAGTATGCGTGCCTACGCTGGTGGAGGATTAAAACTAGGAGCGCGTTCCGGCACGCACTAATTACAACGTAACGCCCGACTATCAGTTTGTACGCTTAGTACAACTGTGTTCTCGTACTCCTAAATGAGGTGGCGGCCATCTGCGACGGCAGATCTGATAATCTTGGCTCATTCACTCCTCCAGAGACGGAACCTGATTTTCAAGAATCAGCTGCATGTCTTGACGGATAGTGTTGGCCAGCCTTTGAGTTGATCTCTTCGACCATCCTGGGTAGGTACTGACGCAGTCACTCTGAGTGCCTGGACTATAAAGAGCGTGCCCAAACCTTCTCGAATAGCCTGAGATATCCTTCTGATGCTGTCTTGCCGAGTGTGCACTGCCTGATTCGACACGATGTTGGCCTATTTCACCCAGTTAACGGTCCTCGAGCAGTGGTGATCAGACAGTTACTGTTTTTCTAGCATGACATAGCGTTCATAAATTTGCAGAAAGAAGCGAAGATACAAGTTTCAGGAAGGAGTCGTGAAGAAAGAGACTCGATCGCTGGAACACCTGGGCAATCTACTACCCTATCTGAATGTCTGATAATAGCTTCGGGTGAGAATCCAAAACGTCAGACCAATGAAGCTCTGTTCCAGCGATCATGTCTCCCTCATCGTGTATATGATAAATTGGCAGATGGGTCGTCTGATACTCGCGGGTCTTTGCGGCGGTGCGATTGGCATATTGATTGTCGTGCAGAATAACCGAAGATATTTCAGTCACGCCCGTATACCAGATTTTGAGTGTGCTTCTTTCTGACGGTCTGGAAAGATCACACTCGCTACAAAATCACCATTTGATTATTATGCGTCTTTTCCATTGATTTTCAGAGATTTTGGGAACTAAAATATACTTAATAGAAAACATGCAGGAAAATATTCTTTCTTATGCCCATTTAGTAGCAAGTCTTCCAACTTTATAACGAAGCAAGGTGTATAATTCTGCTTTCAGAGACTGTCCCAGTTCTCCCAACCTCCAGTTCTATTCGCACATTGATTTTCCATACTTTATATGCTCTATACTTTCCATGTAAGGAAAATTTTACATTTCTCTACGATATTAAGGGGGATGCCGTATAGGGCTCGTAAAATTTACTCTATATTTGGATCATGTCGTATATTTCATCAATGAGCTATATTTATAAGTGGAGGGGTAAAATGCTGTCTTAAAAATATCACAATTACAAATATTTGAAATTTAAAGATGCCCTTTCTTCAAACATAAATTAGAAAAGGGCGTAAGTTACTACCAAATGCGTACAAGAAAGCATACTTTTTTCGATACAATTTGTTTGACTTATTAGGGTGCCGGCAATCAACGGGAAAATTTCATGCTACTTAAGTAGCCAATTTTACCGAGTTGGATTTTTGCAAGCGGCTGGCAAGAAGCGCATTCAAAAGTTGGCATCTTGTCGTGGCTTATGTCTCAGATAATCCTTTCTAATCGAATACACATTTTAGAATGTCCCTTAAAATTTCATTAGATAGGCCAAATACTGTTCGTAGGTTTTCCATCAGGCATCAAATTACCCTGAACGCTTTTCTGGCTCGCTTGAAAGTCTTGCAGCCAGTGTTAGGGGAAGACCTGTCTGCCTTGTACGCATTCGTAGACAACTAAAGCACACACCGACCTTACTTTTTCCACGACTGGATTGCCTCGGCTACCACTTGAAGAATTCTCATGGTGAGGTATTTTGTCTGCTTATTCCGAACCAAACCACAGAATAAGATGACAGGGTCTGAGATCAGTTATATCCGTATTTTTTACAGTATTATTTCTCAACCCACGTGGCATTTTTCCCTTCTTTCTAGCCTGGAGACGGGTACTGAAATTGACATATCAACTAGGTGCGTATTTAGGTAAGTCCTGTCTAATATTACTAGTTGTAATAGCTGATATTTTCCATGCTGCAGTTTATGCAAGATTTATTGACGGAGAACGTAGTTTATATCTGTTTACGGTATCAACACTTCTGTCTCCAACCCCTAATCATAGCGTTCACCAATGCGAGTAGTCACATGCTAATATGTAAGAAAGAAGGCTGGCTGGGCTCTAGAGTGAGCCCTAAAGCACAACGGGACGAGTGAATCCCGTAACTATCTACCTTTGTTAATATTCCCGATCGAGGCCGACAAAATTACAAGCTCGTGGTGCAGTGGGTAAGATCACTGGACTTCTAACAAACAGGTCGCTAGTTCGAGCCTCGGGTGCCACAACACCTGGGGTTGAGCATGGCTGGCTGATGACGGCTAATAAGCCAGACATTATCATTCCTCTCTCCCTCCTCTTTGTCGGTAATATCAAGAAGAAGGCTGTTCGCTCACCGCAATCATGCCTTTATTCATCTGATTTTTGGAACTCTTGCTGGAATCTATCGTCACAGATCAAAGTGGCAGCAAACCAAATAACAGTTATAGGGGGTAGGGACAGATCAAATCTCAATAACGCTAGTCTGATAGTGACTGCTTCGGGCTCTGTATGCCGGTGCCAGGCCGATACATCGATTGACTGTGTTCTAATAGGAAACCCTGGCTTCAATCGATTCCCGGCTTGCTTCTGTCGTGGGGGATCATTCTTGTGGCTGCGAAGTTGAACTCGTGAGCCATTTCGTAGGTGTAGACAGCCACTCTCTGTCTCACGGCCACTTATGTTCGTGTATGCGCGATCCAAGCATGCACCCGGTCTGTCCTGTGTAATTAGCCGGACAGTTTATGCTCGAGATATCATACGCTCCACCCGACATCTAACTCGGATTTAATCGATCCTTGATCTTCGTGATGCTACTGTGCATGTTGGTTTTGGACTGATATGCAATTCCGACACCTAGTCCCGCAGCAATGCGATCGGTCGTCTCTGACACGTCCTTGATATATGGCAGCGCATACTGTTTCTGGTTGTGTCCTCCTGGGGCGAACACGTAGACAATGACTTATGAGCGCCATCGGATAGCCCATCCGTATAAACTGGTCGTGGAGACGAGACTCACGTGCTTTTTCTTCCGATTTGCTGCAGTTAGTCTGGATTCGTTTGAACAGTGTTCTCACACAGTTTCGTTTGTGAGCCACCGAATGGTTACTGTGAAAACTGAGGACCTGCTTCGTCTTAGTCGCATTCCTGCAGACAGTCGTTCCTATTTCGTCGTAAGAACTCCCTCTGACAATCACATCAAGGAGGAGCAACTGCTGCTCTTCTCTCATGAACTGTATATCCTGAAACATAGGCAGTTGTTGGGTGGGGGCAATCTTGCCCAGTTTTCATAGGAATAATTCTGCCACCAAACCGGGGATGGAGAGCCTATTGGAGTCCCCTTAATCCGCAATGGTGAAGTAGGTATTGTGGAAAAATCTGAACAGCCTCAATTTTAGCGAATTCCGAGTGTTGTATGGCTCCGTAAGTTTTCTGTGCAAGACTTCTTGTGCCAAACTCGACGAATGGATGTGAAGAACGACGTCACGTCGAAAGAAACAATGCTTTTGTCCGATTGAATCTTCCAACCTTGGACATCTGCCGTAAATTGGGAGGCTTACCAGACTGAGGCAATCAAATTGTCCTGGAAGAATTTCAGTTTCAAGTACATCCATTTTTGTTAAATTATAGGTAAGACTGTCTTTTAGTTCAACGATTGGCCGCGGGGGAAAATTTTGTTGATGGATCGCTAGCAAACCATAGAATCAAACCAGAGCAGTATCCATTGGTTTCATTTGGCTCCGTTCGTTCTCTGATCACATTTTGGTGCTCAAATTCTCCCAGTAATTTATTCAACTGTCCTGCTGCTGCTTTGGCTTGTGAGTCCTGTGTTAGTCTGCAAAATTCTCTATCATCAAATTGGGCCTTGGCTTTCTCATTGCCTCCTGCCTCATTGGCTCCTGGCCCTAAGCTTGTACTCTGGTTTTGTGTGCGCTCACTCACAAAATTCTTTTGTACGTGCATAGTAATTGGATCCTTGTCTTTCTTTAGCCTTTGGTAATCACTTTAGGTTCGCATCTCCGTGGTTCTTTCCATCCTACGGGCCTCTAAAATGTGCTTTGTAGATCTGGTAGCTCCCGAATCCCATAATCCATCTTGTGGTGTGCTTCTCACCCCAACGTTGTCTTTTGATGTTCTTACACGATTCTCTCATTGGTTTGGTCTAGGTTGCACTCTGTAATGCGGGTTGTGTCACCCTTCACATCCGTGTGTTCCCGCCTGAATTTCCACTTTCGAAATATGCCGCTATTGTCGCTGCCGCATTTGAAGATCGGTTTCTCATTCCCTTCCTCTCCCACTCCCCCCTCACCCCGTTCGCGTCGGGCAGAGTTCAACTGGTTGAAGTTCCTTTTGAATTCTGTGTTCTTTTCCTTCACCTTCATGCTTTTCTACATGCATCGTATGTGTACATTTTTTATTCACTGTCTTCTTTGATGTTTCTCCTACCCGTGCTCTGTCGACACGAGTTCTGTTGTTCCTTCACCGTCCCCCGTGTTTTCAGTCGTCTGCGGGACGATTGACGTTCACTAATCTCCCTTCTTAATGAACAGCATAAACTGTTGATAAAATAAAGCCCTGCATCTTGTTCCATCTCCACTGTTTCGCCGGTGGCCCCAGCCCGTACAGTTTTCCATTATTCGTATCCAGGTCGGGTTTGGCCGCGAGCTCTCAGTTATCTGATTCTCCTCGTATTTTCAAGACAGACACTGTCGTTTGGCGTTTTATTGTTTTGTTATTTTTTGATTTCGAATGTTCGCAACTTTTTAAGTTGATTGAGATTTCCTAGAGGTTCTCAACCCCCGGCATCTCGGACTCACTACGGGTTTGGGGCGACTTATTCTGTACGTCCTGTTCCTCCAATCGGCCTGCATTTTCTCGTGGGCAGTCTGTCATTGATCCACCCGTTTTTTGTGACCGTCAGGCCTGGTAGTCCCTTTTGGGACAATTTGCTGTTGTTCGCTCACAGGTTAGGGCCGTGGCCGGAAATTGGATGGGGTTTCCAGCCCATCAGACCGTCCATGAAATTCCGTCGGTCCCTTCCTTGTGTCATCCTCTCCCAGGCTAGGGTTTGTTGGCCTATTGGTGGTTTATAAATACCAGTTCTTTTTGCATCTTTGATACTCTCCTGTGTATGTTGTCCTGCTTTGTCCAACCGCCAGGTGGGTAGTGAGATACCGTGAAGATGTATGCAGGTTTTTTCAGCGTTGCAGTGATGGCCGGTGATTGGACTTGGGTTTTCTAGCCTCTCCGACCGTCCATTAGCTTCCGCCTTCCCTACCTTGCGTCATTAAGGTTTCCCGCCTGGTGCCACGCTAGGCATGTTTACTTTGTCCTCCACTGTTACCTGGAAATCGTAGCATACAACTTTGTCTGCTTTGAACCTCCTACTTCATAGGTCGTTTCTCTCATTCAAAACGTTGCGTAGTGTATTAACCGATGATTCGTCTACTTTCGTCGACTACGGCATGATCCCAAGAAACGACGTATGTTTTAGTTTCCCGAGTATTTAATTTCTCGCCGAGTCACGAATGCTTCAATGGCATTTCTTTGTCCAGACCAGACTTCTTTCACAGTGGAGCTCTTGCGTCCTTCGGAGCGTTATTTAAGGGTTGCACTTGCATTCGTCCGAAGGTTGAACCATTGTCAGCCTTGCTTTTCTTACTACAGCCACTTTTCTTCCTAGGACTTAATATGCAGGTTGAAGAATTGTTCCTTGATTCAGACAACGCGTCACTTCTGCCCCGCATCTTTTTTTTTCTTCGGAGTCATTATGCTTTTTCTTGCTCATCCCACCCATGTGCCAAAACAAGATTGGTTATGCCAAATTCTCCGTGATTATCCCTATTCGACCCTGTATCCTGCCTCTGCTGCACCTCCAGGCATTGTGAGTCTCCAAGCCCTCGGTTTGATTTTCTTTTTTATGCGGTTTCTGCATTTTTTGGAAGTCGTCTTGTTTGCCTATTTAACTTTATTTGGTTTGAATGTATTCAAACCTATTACAAATTTTACCAGAGTTTGATTCCTGAATTGAATCGTAATCGACATCTCGGATCCTCTACGGTCTAAGTGACTTACCTAACTTTACATCGCACAGCATCCCTTTGCTGTCTGCATGAAGGTGAATTGAGAGTGTCACTTGTCTCCCAGCCCTGTTTTCCGCGGCCAGACATGCATTCAGTTCTTTTCCTGTCTGAGCATGGCATATGCATTAGCAACATCGGTATTGCCCATCTAACAATGCGCAAGTTATTGTAGTCTTTAATAGGCTCTGTCTTAGCAAGTAGAATTTGCTGTCCTTTGACGATCTCTTTATTGGTGTACCAAATATTTGTACTCCTCTCCCAAGTACAATTTGTCTTTCGGGTGTCTTGCTGCACGTTGTGTTTTCAATACCCTTAATTCTTTTGTTCACACCGCACATATAGTATGTTCGGCTTTGTTTTCCGCAGCATTTCTGCACGTTGCCCACTTCCCTTGATCCAAGTATGCGTAGAGTAGACCTTGTTGAACGCAATGTCGCTTCAGTGCGGCCAGGATCAACCGACAGTTGCCGTGGCTGCCGCGTGTGCTTTCGATTCTCCGTAACTGGGTTTCGCGCCTACTGAAGTCCAACCCTGTGATTGTGCACTCATACCTGTTGGGTTACTTTTGTTCAGTAATCTCAAGCGATTAATAGCCGCTGGGCTCTACCCCTTGTCATCGACAACACCATTTTTCTAGAAATGTCGTCTTTTACTTGTCGCTTGTACAAGGAATCCATCACTGCCTGCCATTTACTCAAATGACTCATGCATTAAGCGAGCCATCGTATTGGACACTGTGTACGGCAACCGGAAAAAAAGATCAAAAAGGCACCAGCCAATCCAAATCAGATCTCACGGCACAGTTGCAGCCATTGTCAGGAAGGATTAAGCAATATCGACTTTTGCATCGTTTTACATTTTAACTGTTTCGCACACTTACTTCACGTCGGAAGACGACATGGGGAACCAGCGTCGAAAATTTACTTAATACAGTTTCTTAAGGTTTTCCCAAAGAAGTTCTTTTCTTCGAATTATACTTCTTAGGATGTCTATTTACAATTGAGATGTATGTATATAATGAAGAAAGAAGGTCCGTCGGAAAAATCGAGTTTTACTCGTGAATTTTCAAGCACGTTACACTGGCCCGTCGTCAGACGAAATTAAAAGTGGGAGTTGGGATTATCACACTGGAGAGTTTGATAGGGGGGAGGGGCAGACAGACAGACAGACGTCTGTGGGAGGAGGGACGAGAAACGTGTTACGATAAATTTTGGGAGGCAGGGAACGTGTTAAGGTCCCGATTGTGGTTCACGCATCGGTGGGGAGGGGGGGGAAGGATACCACATCCGTGGATTTCCACTTGGCCAAATATGCATAAGCTATTGTTGGTTTAAGGTTGCCGCGAGTCAGTGAGCCGTGCGCGTCGACCTTCGTAATGTGCATCCAGATCGACCTGGCGGTTGATGCTGCTTGTGTTGGAGGGCCAAGTTTCGAAGAATTCTCATGCCTGCTTGGTGTTAGCCATGGCGAACATAACGGCGGAGTCCCACTTGAAGCGGTGGGCGTGCGCAAAAACGAGGGACAAGGGATCGCGTCGGCTGATGGCCAGTTATGTTCATTTATGCGAGTCTCGAGTTGTTGACCCGTACAGCCTACGTAAGCGTTAGCGCATTTTGCACACGGAATGCGGTAAATGACATTCGTTTGCTGCTCTTTTACTGTGGAGTCTTCATCTCGCGATAGTGCTGCGTTCGGGAGGGACGCCGGCTTGTGGGCGATGGAGATGCCAAACCGATTTAATTGTCTGGCGATCGCTTCGGAAATTCCCTGAATGTAGGTTAGCCAGTAGAATTTCCACGACTCGGTTTCTCCATTAGACTCGACGTTTTGTGGTTATATCTGGTATCTGAGACAGGTTTTCACAAAGCTGACCGGGTATCCATTGAGTTGGAATGAGCAATACAAGTAAGCGAGTTCCTTCTTAAGAAGTTCGTCACTGCTATAGTAACGAAATGCCCGGTGAAATGGGGTTTGGACTCAACTCATTTTGTGATTCGCTGAATGGTTGCTGTTATATTTAAGTATGATGTCAGAATTTTAGCCCTTGTGGTACAGGCTTGTCGTCAGGCCACCATTCTCCAGTTTTCGAATACTCACGTCTAGAAACGGCAGGATATTTCCCGTTTGCCTTTTCGCGAGTAAATTTGGATGGCTGCGAAAATGTTATTCCGACTCTGCTGCAGCTGCCCATCATCGCAGGTTTTCATGATAACAAGTGTATCATCTACATATCGGAGCCAAAATGTTGGCTTGAAAGTTCGCATTACATCCTCCTCTAATTGTTGTAGTACGAGTTCCGCGAGGAGACCCGAAATCGGCGAGCCCATTGGAGTCCCCCTTAACTTGTTCATAATTTTTCCCATCGAACTGACAATAGTTCTTCAGACCGAGTATAAGCATATCTAGATCGCGCTGCAATGGAGTATCTACAGGATTGTCTTGTAGGCGTCGAGCTACACTCTGAATTGCCTGGTCATGCGGTATTGAGGAAAATAGGGCAACTACATCAAATGATAGCATGCATTCATCAGGCCTTACGTTGACGCCTTGGGTCTCCTGAAGGAAGGCCTGAGAATTTCTGACGCTATATTGCGATCCATGAGTCAGATGTTTCAGGTGCCTGCATAACAGTTTGGCGAGGTTGTACGTGGGCGATCTAATGAGTGGTACTATGATTCTCAGTGGTGCTTCTGCTTTGTGTACCTTTGAAAGTCCATACGCATGTGCGATACAGGGGTCACTGAGAATCATAAATTTTGAATCATTAGGACTTATGAGCTTCAGTCGGGTGAGCTCATTCACTTTTTTCTTCAGGGCTGTGGCCTGCTTTTTGTTGGGTCTGCAGCGAGTGGTGCGTAGGCGTCTTGGTCATAAAAGATTTGATTAGCTTTGTTGATGTCATCAACATTTTCCATAATGACTGTCGCGCCACCTTTGTCAGCCGGCACAATGACTATGCTGTCATCAATCTTCAGAGATCGTAATCCTTTTTCTTCATCGATCGATTAGACTTGGCGTTGTTTCCTTTGCCGAAGGAGGCCAGTGGCGCAGCTGCGTATGTCTGCACGCGTGTCTTCGGGGACAGCAGAGTTCATTAGGAGATATTCAAGGCTCGCGAGGAAGTTTGTAGTTGCTGCATCGATATGGCTGAATTTTGTTCCTTTAGATATTAGACTAATTTCAGCGGGTGTGAGACTTCTTGTTGAGAAGTTAACAACTCTCGTAGACATGTTCTCACTGGGAGGTCGGAGAAGGGATTGCAGCTTCATCTGAAGTTCGACCCATTTCTTTATTCTGGCGTCCATTGTGGTGGTATTTATTCGTTGTTGCACATCTCCAAGTACACCTTCAGATAGTAAGTAAAAGCACCGGATTCTAAGATCGGTTATTGTTGCTTCGAATCTGTCAAGATGATGGTGGACCTCTGCTATAATGGCTCTCAGGACCTGAAATTCATACTTCTGGGCAAGTAGTTTTCTGGTATCGTTCGGCCGCGTGGGCTTGAAGCGAAGAGACTTAGGTAGGATGCCGTGATCCCGACAGCGGTGAAGAAACGCTAGCTGCGCGAAAGTTGCCGCCTGTCTGTGTGCGAATTTCTCCCAACATCTGGTTAGAATAAGCGTTTGACGCCCAAAAATATGTGGAATAACTGAGGTAGTATGCATTCCGAGATGATAATGAAGAAAGAAGGTTCGTCGGAAAAATCAAGTTTTACTCGTGAATTTTCAAGCACGTTACACCGGTCCGTCGTCAGACGAAATTAAGTGGGAGCTGTGATTATCACTGGAGAGTTTGGTGGGGGGCAGCCAGACAGACGTCCGTGGGAGGAGGGACGAGAAACGTGTTACGATGTCGGGAGTGAGTGAAGGTGTTCAAGTCCCGATTGTGGTTCACGCATCGCTGGTGGGATACCACATCCGTGGATTTCCACTTGGTCAAACATGGATAAGTTATTGTTGGTTTAAGGTCGATACGAGTCAGTGAGCCGTGCACGTCGACCGCCCAAATGTGCATCCAGATCTACATGGCGGTTGATGCTGCTTGTGTTGGAGTGCCAAGTTTCGAGGACTTCTCTTGTCTGCTTGGTGTTAGCCATGGCGACCACAACGGTGGCGTCCCACTTGAAGCGGTGGTTACAGTCCACGGTATGCGCAAGCACGAGGGACATGGTATCGCGTCGGCTGATGGCCAGTTATGTTCATTTATGCGGGTCTCAAGTTGTTGACCCGTACAGCCTACGTATGCGCTAGCGCATTTTGCACTCGGAATGCGGTAAATGACATTCGTTTGCTGCTCTTTTACTGTGGAGTCTTTAACTCGCGATAGTGCTGCTTTCAAGAGGGACGCCGGCTTGTGGGCGATGGAGATGCCAAACCGATTTAATTGTCTGGCGATCGCTTCGGAAATTCCCTGAATGTAGGTTAGCCAGTAGAATTTCCACGACACTGTTTCTCCATTAGACTCGACGCTTTGTGGTTATATCTGGCATCTGAGACAGGTTTTCACAAAGCTGACCGGGTATCCATTAAGTCGGAATGAGCAATACAAGTAAGCGAGTTCCTTCTTAAGAAGTTCATCACTGCTATAGTAACGAAATGCCCGGTGAAATGGGGTTTGGACTCAACTCCTTTTGTGATTCGCTGGATGGTTGCTCTCATATTTGCTGTCTCCTCTCTGCAATTATAACTTGGCCGACTTCGGCCAGGTAATTGGTTGCCTGTTTGTTACCTTTGCCACCCATACGGAGCTTATTTGCTTTTGGAAGTCCCTAGACCGGTGTGCGCCTATTCTTGTTTGAATAAATACCCGATCTGCAGCGACAGAGAATGACAGGTTGTGAGGCACTGATGAACTTCGTTTCGATGAAGTGCTTATGAACCATCTGCTAGACCCAGTCGGTGGACTGTCTGCACCGTACTCGAGCGCATGTTTGTGTTTCCAGTCCCAGCTGGTAGTCAGTGTTATGATTGGCTGAATGAAGGCAGAATAAGCCCGAAACAGACTGTATCAATCTTCCCATACCCTTATGAAGCCATTCAAGTTTCGTCAAAAGACCTACTTCACCTCTGCCGGAAAAACCTATGAGCAGATCAAGGGAACTCCAATGGGCTCCCCAATCGCCTGTTTAGTGGCATAATGGGTCCTACAAGAGCTGGAAAAGATCGCTTTCACCCAACAGCAGCCTATCTTTTGGCGCCGGTACGTAGACGAAACATTTGTTTTCGTGAACAGGAACATGCTGAAGCATTTCCATAATCACCTTAACTCGATTTTCCTCAGATATACAATTCACAAGGAAAGAGGAAAAAGAGCATCAACTCCCCTTCCTTGATGTACTCGTCAGGCGACGTCCCATCGGCGAAATAGAAACGGTTGTCTACAGGAAAGCGACGAACTCCAATCAGCTTCTCAATTTTCGCAGCAAGTATCCGGTGGCTCACAAACAAAGCTTTGTGAGAACACTGTTTAAACGCATCCAGACGCATTGCAGCAACCCGGTGGAAAAAGCACGTGAGGCCCGTTACCTCCGCGACCAGTTTATGCGGAACGGCTATCCGAACGCATTCATAAGCCGATGTCTACGTGTTAGACCGCGAAGGACCCAACCAGAACCAACCCCTACGGTATGACATGCGATACCATACAGCAAGAACGTGTCTGAAGCGACCGAGCGCATTGTTGCGGGACTTGGTGTCGGAATCGCACAGCAGCCCAAAGCCACCATGCGCAGTTAGGTCATGAGAATCAAGTACACATTAAATCCAAATGAGAAGTCGGGAGTAGTGTATCGCATCCCGTGCCAAAACTGGTCCTGTAACTACACAGGACAGACTGGACGTGTGCTTGGATCGCACATACACGAGCATAAGCTTGCTGTGAGACGGGGCGACGGTTTATCGCTGGTGGCTGTCCACACCTACGAAACGGGTCACGAGTTTAACCTCGCAGTCACGAAGGTCATCGCCCACGCCAGATGCAAGACAAGCCGAGAATTGATTGAAGCCTGGGCCTCCGATGAGAACTCGGTCAATCGATTTATCGATCTGGCGCAGGCATACAGGGCCCGGCGTAGTCACCTCCGGACTGGCGCCACTGGTGTCTGATTGGATCTTTTCCCCCCTCCTCCTATAAATGGTTCTCGTTTTTGTTGCTGTTTTATCTCTGACGCTGGACCCCAGTAAGTGTTTGAAAGCTTAGACGAATAAAGCCATGATTCTAGTGAGTGAACTCCCTTCTTATTCTTTACTTACCGTACAATGTCCGTCCATTTAGAAATGCCCCCCTGAAGCCTTTAGCGTAGTCCACATCCAGTGCAAACGTTTGTGAGAACGATTCGATATCTTCTTAATGGTATGGAGTAATGTATGGTTTTCCTTACCCGGAAAGCATCCTGCTGGAAGACTGCAAAACCCTGATTTAAACGCTACAACTGATCGGGCTGAAAAACATTCGGGAATAGGAAAACTTTTTTAAAACCTAAATATACCCTTTTTTGCGTATAAATATGAAAAAGAGGTGGTTTTCTAGCAAATTCGTATAAGAATGAGTACTTTTGTTTAGGTTGTCTATAAAATATATTTCAATGTATAAAAGCATCAAACTTCAATGGAAACAATGCATGATACTTCACTAGACACCACTATACCTGTCTACGGGATCCTGTATATGAATAAAATCCTTAAAACTTATCCTGTTTACATAACTGCTCCCTGTAGGCATTCACGGCTAAATCTAAATTTCTGACCAAACGTACTAACCTCAGCCTCCCTCAGCGTATTCGGGGAGACCCGAAGTACTGACTGCATAATTGTAATGTCTTCTTGGGTTGTGCTACAGGATGTTATACCTAAGGCTTGATAAAGTTCAGCATTTTCAAGTCAATAGAGCATTTTATTTAAGGCAGTTTAAGCCCGTCTCGCAATACATTCCATTTTCTTCTGCTAGTTCTTGATTTCTCTATAGTGCGATAATCCTTGAATTAGATCTCTCGACATCCGCTAGATTGATGGGTAAGCAAAACAGTTCAGATTTCGGTTTCATTGATAAATGAAGCGTACGAAATTTTCTGCTAGTACAGATGGGCAGACTGACGTTACTTTGCCGGAGTCATTCGGCACCGGCAACCCCTTCAGTTAGCTCCAATCCCAAGACGGCAGGGTTTGGCGATGAACCTGGTGAAGTACCCATTGAGGCAGCCTCGTCTGCACAACTTATTTCCTTTTTAACGGGTGAAAAAGCGACAACAGAAAATATGTGTGTGTGTGTGCGTTTGCGTGTGTGATAGTGGACCTTAGCCCCCTAAACGGGCCACGTGATAGATGCGTTGGACCAACATGGGGGCCACATCAGGGCACGGCAGGCTTTATTCGGGTTGTGGTTCCATAACGAATGCCGAAGATGGGGGGGATGTGGTGGCACACCTAAGGGTGGCTAGGGCCTAGGGGCCCCGGCCGCGCCAGCCAACTGCGCCCTCTCCCATCTCCGGTCTTCCTGACTCTGTCTTGATACCGGGCATAGGTGGGAGAGGATGATAGAGTGTGGTAGATGCAGTGGAAGTCTACTATCACTCTTAACTAAAGCACGTGCATGTCACCGTACCTGCATCATCCTGCTGTGGAGCGTACGGAGGACCTCGTCAAAATCGCCATTCGAACGGTCGTCGAGAGTGGACCTATCAGAAAGACGCCCTCGATGGGCCATGCACTTGACTGAGGACATGCACGCTCCCCGATGACGATAATGATGAAGATGCTGACAACTTTCTACACTTTATTCAGACAGCCAAATAGCAGTGGATTAACAAGCCGGTATCCTGCTGCGTCCGCAACAACTAAGCATTAGGCTATACGGTAGATAATATTACAACTTCACTTAAGTACTCCCTCATAATCGTAAACACATTTCAGAATTTCCTTTAACTTTGCATGTGATCGATATTGTCAATCTACATATATTACTAGCCGCTGTGCAGTTGCTGGCGGGGCTCGAGAGTGAACTCCAAGCCACAACGGGCTGAGTGAGTCCAGTACCGATTGGTGAGCGCCTATTTACCATTGTTAATATTCCCAATCGAAACCAGCAAGACAACAAGCCCGTGGCGCGATGAGTTAGAGCATTGGATATCTAACCAAGAGGTCATGGATTAGAATTTCAGTTGGTGCACTACTTGGCGTTGGGTATGGCTGACTGATGACGGCTAACAAGTCAGTCACCCTTGTCTTTTCGGTAATCTTATTCGGCAGATATATATGTTTATATGGAATGAGAAGTTAAAGCAATCTCTGGGAAGGATGGTCGAATCATCATCTGACGTTTCATACTCGTACTTGAGCGCATCATCGGATGTAAGGCAGAATGGGAAATAGATAGCTTAAATAGGTCTTTTGTTTCTCACTTCTGATAGGTCCATCAGGCTCTGTCCTCATTGATCCTCTTTTCTTGGCCTCGTATGCCGCTGGTAGATCGACCTTGCGTTTACTCGAATTGGCATCCAATTGCCAAGTCTTGATTATCTCTCTCACCGTTTTACTTTCGGCTCGGCTGACTACTTTTGCACTGTCGAAACCGAATTTATTATTAGTTTCGAGGCTGCGCATGGCGACATGCGATCGTACATCTTTTCGCTTAACGGCTAGAGTCAAGTCAAGTTTATTAAGGGAAAGATAGGCAAACGCCTTTGAACTCCCTCTTGGTTACAGTATGGCTAAAAAGCCTCTGGTACATCATGAAAATGTAAAAAAATTTGGTTTACATTTTAGCGTGCGGAAAATAAGCAGCTGTTGGCTCATCGAAAAGAGTAAACATAAATGTGTACTCGCATATTACGAGTAGCATGAGTACATGATATTGTTGGTGACGAGATTCTCGTGAGGCATATGCGACGAGTTTGAGCTAATAAAAAAATGCTATAAAAAAATGGTACTGTAATATAGAAAGTAGTATTGTCATATAAGAGTGTTATTCAACTGGGACGTGACTAAGAAGATCTGGGGATATTATAGTGGGCACTGCTATACTGGTCAAGGTTTTTCTTAAAAAGCTCAACGGAAGTAGCCATAACAACATCCAGTGGCAGAGCATTCCAAGCGTTGACCGCTTTCTTGGAGAAGAAGAACTTTCGTGTATCCAGTCTGGCCCCAGTTACACGTAGTTTGAGTGGATGCCCTCTCAAGTTCGTGGTTGTTGCTAACTGGAAGAAGTCTCCAGGTGCGAGGCAGCAGCCCTGACCGCACATGATACGGAATATTTGTATCAGGTCACCTCGTAGCTGCCTGTAACTCAAGGGAAAGAGATCAAGGTTAGCTAATCGGGTTTCATAGGGTAATGAGCCCTGTCCAGTTACAAGTTTGGTTGCATGCCTTTGAACCTTTTCGAGGATATTGAGGTCTTTCGCGTTCCAGGGTCTCCAAGCTTGGATAGCGAACTCCAATTGCGGCCGCACAAAAGTTCGAAAGACTTTGGCAAAGCAGTCTTTATCAAAGGCAGAGAAAGCCCGCTTGACAAGGTACAGGGCTGACATCGCAGACTTGGCTAGCTTTGAACAATGCAGCAAGGGTTTAAGGGAGCGCAAGATCCACATTCCCAAGAGTGTGCTCATGCATACGCGATCTTAGTCGTTTGTCGGTTATGCCTCACTAATTGGCCGGATAGTCTATATAGTTGAATCGGTTAACGACTTCTGACATGTCCGCAGGGGGTAGCCACCCCTTATGGGTTGCAGTAGCAAGCGCCGGATGGTGACTTCCGGTCTGTGACCAAGACCCACGTTAAGGTGTCTCAGCATTCGCTCAGTGGCCTCGGAGACGTCACGCCCGTAAGGCAGGGCACGAAGGATTTCGGGCTTTAGTTTATTAGCGACGTTGGTTTACGTTTGCCTTCGATACAAGCATTTGTTTATGAACCTCCGTGGGTATCTGTTGGCGAGGGAGAGTTGCCATAGGGATCTTTGCTCCCGCAGCTTCTTGGCCTGGTGCTGCAATTTGTGTTGATGCGTCGAAAGAATGTCAGGATGCAACTGCGTTTATGCGACAGAGAGTGGTTGCTGTGATAATGAAGGCGCAGTGCCACAACAAGTCCCCACTCGGCACCTTCCCCAGCCCCGACACATGGTTCAGCCATGTTCATCTCGATATCATATGCCCCTTGCCTCCATCGAAAAAGGCTTGGCCAACTGCACCCATGTGTTTTTTCGGTGTGAACGTGTGCGCAAGCCGCTGGAATCATCATACTTAGGGCCGTTCCGTGTTCTCTCACGCAACGCCAAGACTTACCGGATCCTTCGAGGTGACACGGAGAACGTAGTCAGCGTCGATCAGGTCAAGGCTGCTGTCGCGGAGGCACCACCGGACCTTTGCCAAGGACAATACGGTGCTGATCCCCTACGCCATGCTCCTTTACCTTCCCTACCCTCTCCATCTACCTCACTGTCCACCACCACCCTCGACCCCAACTCTTCCAGTGTCACTGTCATTCGCACCAATCGTATCGGCCGTCGAGTCCACTTTCCCGACCGCTCTATCACTCAAGAGTTTTAACATTGCATTTACCTTCGGCGTAGTTTTTACGTCGGCCTTCGGTCTAGACGGGGAGTACTGTGGTAGCCCTTTGCCATATTTTATATTACACACAACTTTCTACAGTTATTCCATTTGTTACACATTTACTTAACTGGAATTTACCCATAATTGTTTCAATTGGCATTTATTAACTGTTACGCGCCACACTCCGTCTGGTTTGTGGTTCGGTGACATGAACTGATTTTCCACCTATTGCTTTTGCTATTCACTGGGCGGCGTCGTCAGCTGATTCCGTTGTATCGTAACCTTTTGCGTGGCTTGCCTCTCTTATTTCTTAGTGTGGGATCGTATTGTCGATCGTAGTTGCTCGCCTAATAAGAACCTCAACTATAAAGATAACACTAATCTCTACACGACAAAGTGTATATGATTCTGTGGTAAGGTATTAGATTTAGCATCAGGTATTAAATAATCCAAACCTGTAGTTGGGTTTAGCTAGCTAACGACAGTGTGTGACCTATCTCATAAAAAATGCAAAAATTATCGAATGATCGCTAATCCTTCGCAAACCGACACCCACACATGTACGAAAGCTTTGAAATAATAATGAACAACCCTGCGCGAATTTAAAACTTAAAGAAAATAGTTCAATTAATATTATTTCGTCCACAAATATCAACTTTTTTAAAAAGGCAGCATATCGTAAAAACGTGCTAAATCGCTGTATTTGTGACTAATAAATTTTAGTAGAATTTGAATTTGAAATCGCGAAAATACCATTTTGTGTATAATAAATAAACTTTTATTTCGAGAAAATCTTTATTGGTATTTTTGATATTGAATTACATTTAGTGCCAGATCTTCCTTGAAATGCCAGTGAACACTTCTCTATTTTCAAGGTTTTCAAGTACCTGGCCATAAAGTTAGATTTCGCTCTATGTGTTTATAAAAACCTTCAAGAAAAGACATTACTTAAAAGTATTTACCTAAGTAGTAATTTTTTTGATAGTATATTAATGTTCTTCTTTAGAACAATGTACAATAAACAGTAGGTTTTGTTCTGTGATAGTAAATAGGAAGGGAAATTTATTGGATATTCGAAAACCTATGAGGTCACCCTACTCTGATCCGTTTCCGTTCAATATATAAGAACGAAAATGCAGTCTTCTTTAGAAAATGGCTTTCTGAGCATCAAATCCGCTAAACAAACCAAATTACCAAGACCAAATGTGTGCTAAAATACGTACCCAAATTTAGATCACACATAACATGAGTTATTTTATCTACTGTAATTAGCTGAAGTGGCTGTGTCATTTCCCGCTGTCTTTATCGCTAGTAAAGTAATCCCTCGTTATTCTGTGGTTTGCTTCTCGCAGACTCGATAGTTCGCGGTTATTCTCCTAGGATACATTCTCCGGATTTTCAGTATTTCGTGGGACTTTTATAATTGTATTGTTTTCTTGCTTATATTTAAGAGTGCACACGATAGAATAACTGAAAGTGTGGCGGTCGCTCACCTCAGACGTGACCACGACGGTCTGTTCAGCAAATCAATTCCTGGAGCAGCTCCAGGGAGTGCAAATTACTGCAGACGAGATGATGGTGTCATTCGATGTCACCTCTCTCTTCACCTCGATTCCACAAGGCCTGGCAATCGAAACGGTCAATGAACTGCTCGAGAGCAAGTACAAAGAGACGGACGAGACGGTGAAACGGCAACATATCATCCAGCTCTTAAATTCTGCCTGAAGACGTACTTCACTTTCGAAGGAACAACGTACGAGAAGGTCAAGGGGACGCCAATGGGATCGCCACTCTCGGGCTTCATCGCAGAGGCAGTACTCCAAAAAGTAGAGACCCTGTTTTTCGCAAACTTAAAACCGAAATTCTGGACTCGGTATGTTGATGATACCTTTGTCATCATCGAGCGGGAATGGTCAAGGAATTTCATGACAGCCTGAACTCTGTTTTCCCTGACATCCAGTTTACAATGGAGGTGGAAGTCAACAACCAGCTGCCATTCCTAGACGTTCTCGTCCATTGAAAACCCAGTGGGGACCTAAAAACGACGGTGTATAGGAAGGCCACCAGTACCCGCCAAATCCTGAGCTACCATAGCAAACTCCCGTTGTGCCACAAACGCAGTTGTGTTCAAACACTATATAAATGGCTGAAACACACTGCAGCGAGCCAGCCGAAAGAAAGGCAGAACTTCGATATCTCCAACGCCTCTTCATGGCCAATGGGCATCCCCGCATTTTCATCGAACGCAGCAGACAGTGCAGGCAAAGCCGAAGGCCAGTGACCGAACAGCCAGAGATATGACGAGCGTTGCCATACATTGACGGTGTTTCAAAGGCGGTCTCCCGTCTCCTAAGACCGATGGGGATCGGCATCGCCCACCGTCCGTAGTCAACCTTTCGAAATCTGGCTATGAGGCTTTAGGCCCTCCTGTACCGAAGTGAAACAACAAACGTCATCTACCGGCTTCAATGCAACTTCTGCGCGGTGAACTACATTAGAGAGACCAGGAAACGGCTACAAACCCAAGTCGGAGAACACATGAGGGCAATAAGAAGAATGGACCCATTGTCTTTGGTGGCGGAACACTGTGCAGACTAGACACACGTTCGCCTTCCAGAATGCTGAAATTCTGGGTCGGGGAAGTGACCGCGTGGCAAGGGAAACAATCGAGGCCTGGCACACGGGCAGAACCTCCATCAATCGTTGGGTGACGCTTCCTGCGGCCTACAAAACCCTCTGGACGCAGCTCAATGATCAAAAGAGCCAACGTGAACATGGGCCTAACGCGTATCTGAACATCGTTGAGTCCACGGTGGACACGCACGCAATCGCAACACAACCCAGACCCGACGAAGGAACAGTTATCGCCTCGGACAGCTCAACCACTTATCAGGCAGGAGCGAATACACACGAAGGTGCGATCACAACCAAGAGTAACAGCCTGGGATGGCAGCTTCGGTCGATGGGGATACTGACGACTACTGCCAACGTGCGAACGCCGGCCCCCGACCAGATAGAGAACAAGCCATCACCTGCCCTCCCCCCGTCCGCCAATGACCCGGTGTACAGGCAAAGGATTATAGCCAAGTGTGAAACACCGCCCTCTTCAACAAGCCGCATGATGACTGAGGATCTCCACCCCCAACCCGGCCACTCCTCCACACAAATTCAAAAACCGTACTTATCCCGTATTACCCGTAATGTTACCACCTATAAATACTGTGAGGCGCGTTAACATACCTACTTCTGACGATGAAATCTTGTTTGATTTTTGAAAATTCAATGCAATATAACAATGGTTTTCGTGCTCGTCTTTTTTCTTCTCATATATATATATATATATATATATATATCGGGTAAATAATATATATATATATATATATATATATATATATATATATATATATATATATATATATATATATATATATATATATAGAGCTCGGTGGGCCACATCCAGAAAGACAGACGTTCGTGGGGAATGAGGAACTTTTTACGATAAATTTCGGGAGCGAGTGGAGGTGTTAAATTTCCGATTGTGGTTCACGCATCGGTGGGGGTACCACATCCATGGGTTTCCACTTGGCCAATTATGGATAAGCTTTTTTTGGTTTAATGTCGACGCGAATCAGTGAGCCGTGCACGTAGACCTTCTTAACGTGCATCCAGATCGACATGGCGGTTGACGCTGTTTGTGTTGGAGCGCCAAGCTGCGACGAATTATCTTGCCTGCTTGGCATTAGCCATGGCGATCACAACGGTGGCGTCCCAATTGAAGCGATGGTCACTGTTCATGGCGTGCGTAAATTTGAGAGACGAGGGATCGCGTCGGCGGATGGCCAGTTTATGCTTGTTTATGCGGGTCCCAAGTTGTTTACCCGTAAGCGGTAGAGAAATGTGCACATGGAATGCGGTAAATGACATTCATTTGTTGCTCTTTTACTGCGGGGTCTTTAAGTCGTGATAGTGCTGCGCGCTGGGAAAACGCCGGCTTGTGAGCGATGGAGGTGTCAAACTCATTTAATTGTCTGGCGATCGCTTCGGAAATTCCCTGCATGTAGGGTAGACAGTAGAATTTCCGCGGCACTGTTTCTCCATTTGACTCGACGCTTTGTGATTATTTCTGGCGTCTGAGACAATTTTTCACAAAGTTGAATGGGTATCCATTTCGTCGGAATAAGCGATACAAGTAAGCGAGTTCCTCCTTAAGAAGGTCGTCACTGCTACAGTAGTGAAAAGCCCGGTGAAGCAGGGTTCGGACGCAACTCCTTTTATGGTTCACTGGATGGCTGCTGCCATATTTAAGGATGATGTCAGCATTTGAGCCTTTTCTGTGCACGCTCTTCGTCAAGCCACCATTCTCCAGTTTTCCAATACTCACATCTAGAAATAGGAGGAAATTTCCCGTTCCTTCTTCGCGAGTAAATTTTATAGCTGGGAAAATGCTATTCAGACTTATGCAGCTGCTCAACCTCGCAGGTTTTCATGAGAACAAAGGTATCATCTTAATATCGGAGCCACAGTTTTGGCTTTAAAATTCGTATTACATCCTCCTCTAATTGTTGTAGTACGAGTTCCGCGAGGAGACCCAAAATTTGTGAGCCCATTGGAGTCCCCTTTAACTTGTTCATAATTTTTCCCATCGAATTGGTAATAGAATTCAGACAGAGGTGAAGTATAACTAGCACGCGTTGGCATGAAATATCGACAGGATTGTCTTGTAGGCGTCGGGCTACACTCTCAATTACCAGGTCATGCGGTATTGAGGAAATTAGGGCGACTAAATCAAATGGTAGCATGCATTCATTATGACTTACGTTGACGCCTTGGATCTCTTGAAGGAAGGCCTGATAATTTTTGACGCTCTATTGCGATCCAGGAGTCATATGTTTCTGGTGCCTGTATAACAATTTGGCGAGTTTGTACGTGAGCGATCCAATGAGTAGTACTATGATTCTCAGTGGTGCTTCTGCTTTGTGTACCTTTGAAAGTCCAAACGCATGTGTGATACAGTAGTCACTGAGAATCATAAATTTTGAATCATCAGGTTTTTATGAGCTTCAGTCCGGTGAGCTCATTCACTTTTTTCTTCAGGACTGCGGCCTGCTTTTTTGTTGGGTCTGCAGTGAGTGGTGCGTAGGTGTCTTGGTCATAAAAGATTTGATAAGCTTTGTTGATGTCATCAACATTTTCCATAATGACTGTCGTGCCACCTTTGTCAGCCGGCACAATGACTATGCTGTCATCAATCTTCAGAGATCGTAATCCTTTTTCTTCATCGATCGATTAGACTTGGCGTTGTTTCCTTTGCAGAAGGAGGCCAGTGGCGCAGCTGCGTATGTCTGCACGCGTGTCTTCAGGGACAGCAAATTTCAGTAGGAGATATTCGAGGCTCGCGAGGAAGTTTGTAGGTGCGGCATTGATATGGCTGATTTTTGTTTCTTTAGATATTAGACTAATTTCAGCGGGTGTGAGACTCCTTGTTGTTGCTTAGAAGTCCAATGCCCTACCCACTGCACCACGAGTTCGTTTTCTTGCTGGTGTCGATCGGGAATATTAACTATGGTAGTAGACGTTCATCGATCAGTTACAGGACGCACTCCTGTTGTGCCTTGGGACTCGCTTTTGAGCCCCGCCGGCAGCTGCAGAGCGGCTAGGGATTTAGGCAGAATGATATAACTGACAAAGACAATGGAGCCTGAAATGGTCATTTTTGGCCTATTAGTCGTCATCAGTTAGTCATACCCAACCCAGGTGTTGTGACACCAGAGGCTCAAACTCGCGACCTGCTATTTAAAAGTCTATTGCTCTATCCACGCTCTAACCAGCAGATCATGAGTTCAAGCCTCAGGTGCTGCAACATCAGGGGTTTGGTATGGCTGGCTGATGACGGCTACCCTATTAGCAAGAGTATATTACCTCGATAGCGTGGGGATATCGCTTTTTCGCTATAAGTATATCGAGGCTCTAACGGTTTTTGTCCAGCGAATGTATATCGAGGGGATATTGAATTTTCGATTGACTCAGAAAACGGCGAGATTGGGACGTATAGCACTACGCACGATTCCTTTAATTAGTTAAATACCAGTGCACGTCTCTAATACAATAACTATTGCATTTCCTTTCCCCTCCAGTACGTTTTTATCCACTTATTCTCGCAAACTTTGAACGACCCAATGATCAGTATCGCACTGAATACCATGGCGCCCCATCGATAGGGCAACTGAACGCACGCATGTATGCTACAAACATTTCATACAAAAGTGTTTGTAACAATAAAATGAGTATTTTGAAAAAAAATAGAAAAGAAGATATGTACAAGTCGAGGTCAGTGCGAGTCACCGCTCATAGGAATTATTAAGGCAGTCTATTTGAGAGTGTTTAAGGGTCGGTCGGGTCCTGGGACGATGGTCCGCATATTTGGCCTGAAGTCGAAAAATAATAAATATATGAAATGCACTCACCATTCGTTGGCGCGGTACTACTTTGCTTTTGTACACGTTTGGCAAGATGTCCACCGACCTTTGAGTTGCTTGGTTAAGGCCGACTCGAGGTCAGCAAAGGTAGCATTACCATCGACATTCCTTGCCGCAAAAGCCTCTGTGATGTAGCTCATCGCCGGATATAATAAAGCTTAATCATTATCCCTTCATAAAACTTGGAATCCGGGAGACTCCTTCATTCTTCTGCCTTTGAAGTTTATATGATGAATACGAGGATAGTGTGGGGCTCACCGATCTGCTTAAGGAACATGTATGTTCCGTTGTGCCCATGAGCTCAGACTAGAGCTCTCGCAGGCGGTCGCAAAGCGACGTGTAGCATATGATGAAATGGAACCGACAAAGACAAGGGAGACTGGAATGGCAATTTCTTGCTTATAAGCCGTCATCAGCAAATCATACCCAATCCTAAGTGTGGAAACATGGTATTCGAACCCGCGAAATTTGGTATTTGAGTCGAACGCACTACCATTGAGCCACGGGCTCGTCATTTTTTTGGTTGTGATTGGTAATATGATGATAGTGTGGGGCTCACCGATCTGCTTAAGGACAATGTATGTTTCGTTGTGCCATGGAGCTCAGACTAGAGCTCTCGCAGGTGGTCGCATAGTGACGTGTAGCATATGATGAAAGGGAACCAAAAAAGACAAGAGAGACCGGATTGGCCATTTCTGGCTTACTAGCTTTCATCAGCCAGTCATACCCAATCCCAAGTAACGCACGCCTGGGATTCGAACCCGCGATTTTTTGTGTTTGAGTCAAACGCTCTACCATTGCGCCACGGGCTCGTTGTTTTGTCGGTTGGGATCGAAAATATGATGATAGTGTGGGGCTCACCGATCTGCTTAAGGAACATGTATTTTCCTTTGTGCCCTGCAGCTCAGACTAGAGCTCTCGCAGGCGGTCGCATAGCGACGTGTAGCATATGATGCAATGGAACCGACAAAGACATAAGAGACCGGAATGGCCATTTCTGGCTTACTAGCCGTCATCAGCCAGTCATACCCAATCCCAAGTAAGGCACGCCTGGGATTCGAACCCGCGATTTTTTGTGTTTGAGTCGAACGCTCTACCATTGAGCCACGGGCTCGTTGTTTTGTCGGTTGGGATCGAAAATATGATGATAGTGTGAGGCTCACCGATCTGCTTAAGGAACATGTATTTTCCTTTGTGCCCTGCAGCTCAGACTAGAGCTCTCGTAGGCGGTCGCATAGCGACGTGTAGCTAATGATGCAATGGAACCGACAAAGACATAAGAGACCGGAATGGCCATTTCTTGCTTACTAGCCGTCATCAGCCAGTCATACCCAATCCCAAGTGTGGCACACCTGAGATTCGAACCCGCTTCCTTTGATATTTGAGTCGAACGCTCTACCATTGAGCCACGGGCTCGTTGTTTTGTCGGTTGTTATAGGGAATATGATGATAGTGTGGGGCTCACCGATCTGCTTAAGGAACATGTTTGTTCCGTAGTGCCCTGGAGCTCAGACAAGAGCTTTCGCAGGCGGTCGCATAGCTACGTGTAGCTAATGCCGAAATGGAACAGACAAAGAAAAGGGAGACCGGAATGGCCATTTCTTGCTTATTAGCCGTCATCAGCCAGTCATCCCCGATTTCAAGTGTGGCACACCTGGGATTCAAACCCGCGACCTTTGGTGTTTGAGTCGAACGCTCTACCATTGAGCCATGGGCTCGTGTTTTGTCAGTTGTGATCTGGAATAGGATGATAGTGTGGGGCTTACCGATCTGCTTAAGGAACATGTATGTTCCGTTGTGCCCTGGAGCTCAGATTAGAGCTCTCGCAGGCGGTCGCATAGCGAAGTGTGGCATATGATGAAATGGAACCGACAAAGACAAGGGAGACTGGAATGGCCATTTCTGGCTTATAAGCCGTCATCAGCAAATCATACCCAATCCTAAGTGTGGAAACATGGTATTCGAACCCGTGGCATTTGGTATTTGTGTCGAAAGCTCTACCATTAAACCACGGGCTCGTGTTTTGTCGGTTGTGATCGGGAATATGATGATACTGCGGGCTTACCGATCTGCTTAAGGAACATGTATTTTCCGTTGTGCCCTGGAGCTCAAAGACTAGAGCTCTCGCAGGCGGTCGCATAATGACGTGTAGCATATGATGAAGTGGAACCGAAAAAGACAAGGGAAACCGGAATGGCCATTTCTGGCTTATAAGCCGTCATCAGCCAGTCAAACCCAATTCCAAGTTTGGCAGGCCTGGGATTCGAACCCGCGAAATTTGGTATTTGAGTCGAACGCTCTACCATTGAGCCATGGGCTAGTTGTTTTGTCAGTTGTGATCTGGAATATGATGATAGTGTGCGGCTTACCGATCTGCTTAAGGAACATGTATGTTCCGTTGTGCCCTGGAGCTCACACTAGAGCTCTCGCAGGCGGTCGCATAGCGAAGTGTGGCATATGATGAAATGGAACCGACAAAGACAAGGGAGACCGGAATGGCCATTTCTGGCTTATAAGCCGTCATCAGCCAGTCATACCCAATCCCAAGTTTGGCACACCTGGGATTCGAACCCGCGACATTTGGTATTTGAGTCGAAAGCTCTACCATTGAGCCACGGGCTCGTGTTTTGTCGGTTGTGATCGGGAATATGATGATAGTGTGGGGCTCACCGATCTGCTTAAGGAACATGTATGTTCCGTTGTGCCCTGGAGCTCAGACTAGAGCTCTCGCAGGCGGTCGCATAGCGACGTGTAGCATATGATGAAATGGAACCGAAAAAGACAAGGGAAACCGGAATGGCCATTTCTGGCTTATAAGCCGTCATCAGCCAGTCATACCCAATTCCAAGTTTGGCACACCTGGGATTCGAACCCGCGAAGTTTGGTATTTGAGTCGAACGCTCTACCATTGAGCCACGGGCTCGTTGTTTTGTCGGTTGTGATCGGTAATATGATGATAGTGTGGGGCTCACCGATCTGCTTAAGGAACATGTATGTTCCGTTGTGCCCTGGAGCTCAGACTAGAGCTCTCGCAGGCGGTCGCATAGCGACGTGTAGCATATGATGAAATGGAACCGACAAAAGACAAGAGAGAACATAATGGCCATTTCTGGCTTATTAGCCTTCATCAGCCAGTCATACCCAAATTCAAGTATGGCACACCTGGGATTCGAAACCGCGATTTTTGGTATTTGAGTCGAACGCTCTACCATTGAGCCACGGGCTCGTTGTTTTGTCGGTTGTGATCGGGAATATGATGATAGTGTGGGGCTCACCGATCTGCTTAAGGAACATGTATTTTCCTTTGTGCCCTGCAGCTCAGACTAGAGCTCTCGCAGGCGGTCGCATAGCGACGTGTAGCATAATGATGAAATGGAACCGACAAAAGACAAGGGAGACCGGAATGGCCATTTCTGGCTTATTAGCCGTCATCAGCCAGTCATACCCAATCCCAAGTGTGGCACACCTGGGATTCGAACCCGCGACCTTTGGTATTTGAGTCGAACGCTCTACCATTGAGCCACGGGCTCGTTGTTTTTGTCGGTTGTGATCGGGAATATGATGATAGTGTGGGGCTCACCGATCTGCTTAAGGAACATGTATTTCCGTTGTGCCCTGGAGCTCAGACTAGAGCTCTCGCAGGCGGTCGCATAGCGACGTGTAGCATATGATGAAATGGAACCGACAAAGACAAGGGAGACCGGAATGGCCATTTCTGGCTTATAAGCCGTCATCAGCCAGTCATACCCAATCCCAAGTGTGGCACACCTGAGATTCGAACCCGCGACCTTTGGTATTTGAGTCGAACGCTCTACCATTGAGCCACGGGCTCGTTGTTTTGTCGGTTGTGATCGGGAATATGATGATAGTGTGGGGCTCACCGATCTGCTTAAGGAACATGTATGTTCCGTTGTGCCCTGGAGCTCAGACTAGAGCTCTCGCAGGCGGTCGCATAGCGACGTGTAGCATATGATGAAATGGAACCGACAAAGACAAAGGGAGACCGGAATGGCCATTTCTGGCTTATTAGCCGTCATCAGCCAGTCATACCCAATCCCAAGTGTGGCACACCTGGGATTCAAACCCGCGACTTTTGGTATTTGTGTCGAAACGTCTACAAATAAGCCACGGGCTCGTGTTTTGTCGGTTGTGATCGGGAATATGATGGTAGTGTGGGGCTCACCGATCTGCTTAAGGAACATGTATGTTCCGTTGTGCCCTGGAGCTAAGACTAGAGCTCTCGCAGGCGGTCGCATAGCGACGTGTAGCATAGGATGAAATGGAACCGACAAAGACAAAGGAGACCGGAATGGCCATTTCTGGCTTATTAGCCGTCATCAGCCAGTCAAACCCAATCCCAAGTGTGGCACACCTGGGATTCGAAACCCGCGAGCTTTGGTTTTTTAGTCGAACGCTCTACCATTGAGCCACGGGCTCGTTGTTTTGTCGGTTGTGATCGGGAATATGATGATAGTGTGGGGCTCACCGATCTGCTTAAGGAACATGTATGTTCCGTTGTGCCCTGGAGCTCAGACTAGAGCTCTCGCAGGCGGTCGCATAGCGACGTGTAGCATATGATGAAATGGAACCGACAAAAGACAAGGGGAGAACCGGAATGGCCATTTCTGGCTTACTAGCCGTCATCAGCCAGTCATACCCAATCCCAAGTGTGGCACGCCTGGGATTCGAACCCGCGACTTTGGTGTTTGAGTCGAACGCTCTACCATTGAGCCACGGGCTCGTTGTTTTGTCGGTTGTGATCGGGAATATGATGATAGAGTGGGGCTCACCGATCTGCTTAAGGAACATGTATGTTCCGTTGTGCCCTGGAGCTCAGACTAGAGCTCTCGCAGGCGGTCGCATAGCGACGTGTAGCATATGATGAAATGGAACCGACAAAGACAAGGGAGACCGGAATGGCCATTTCTGGCTTATTAGCCGTCATCAGCCAGTCATACCCAATCCCAAGTGTGGCACACCTGGGATTCGAACCCGCGACCTTTTGTGTTTGGGTCGAACGCTCTACCATTGAGCCACGGGCTCGTTGTTTTTGTCGGTTGTGATCGGGAATATGATGATAGTGTGGGGCTCACCGATCTGCTTAAGGAACATGTATGTTCCGTTGTGCCCTGGAGCTCAGACTAGAGCTCTCGCAGGCAGTCGCATAGCGACGTGTAGCATATGATGAAATGGAACCGACAAAGACAAAGGGGAGACCGGAATGGCCATTTCTGGCTTATTAGCCGTCATCAGCCAGTCATACCCAATCCCAAGTGTGGCACACCTGGGATTCGAACCCGCGACCTTTGGTATTTTGGTCGAACGCTCTACCATTGAGCCACGGGCTCGTTGTTTTGTCGGTTGTGATCGGGAATATGATGATAGTGTGGGGCTCACCGATCTGCTTAAGGAACATGTATGTTCCGTTGTGCCCTGGAGCTCAGACTAGAGCTCTCGCAGGCAGTCGCATAGCGACGTGTAGCATATGATGAAATGGAACCGACAAAGACCAGGAGAGACCGGAATGGCCATTTCTGGCTTATTAGCCGTCATCAGCCAGTCATACCCAATCCCAAGTGTGGCACACCTGGGATTCGAACCCGCGACCTTTGGTATTTTGAGTCGAACGCTCTACCATTTGAGCCACGGGCTCGTTGTTTTGTCGGTTGTGATCGGGAATATGATGATAGTGTGGGGCTCACCGATCTGCTTAAGGAACATGTATGTTCCGTTGTGCCCTGGAGCTCAGACTAGAGCTCTCGCAGGCGGTCGCATAGCGACGTGTAGCATATGATGAAATGGAACCGACAAAGACAAAGGGGAGAACGGAATGGCCATTTCTGGCTTATTAGCCGTCATCAGCCAGTCATACCCAATCCCAAGTGTAGCACACCTGGGATTCGAACCCGCGACCTTTGGTATTTGGAGTCGAACGCTCTACCATTGAGCCACGGGCTCGTTGTTTTGTCGGTTGTGATCGGGAATATGATGATAGTGTGGGGCTCACCGATCTGCTTAAGGAACATGTATGTTCCGTTGTGCCCTGGAGCTCAGACTAGAGCTCTCGCAGGCGGTCGCATAGCGACGTGTAGCATATGATGAAATGGAACCGACAAAGACATAAGGGGAGACCGGAATGGCCATTTCTGGCTTATTAGCCGTCATCAGCCAGTCATACCCAATCCCAAGTGTGGCACACCTGGGATTCGAACCCGCGACCTTTGGTATTTGAGTCGAACGCTCTACCATTGAGCCACGGGCTCGTTGTTTTTGTCGGTTGTGATCGGGAATATGATGATAGTGTGGGGCTCACCGATCTGCTTAAGGAACATGTATGTTCCGTTGTGCCCTGGAGCTCAGACTAGAGCTCTCGCAGGCGGTCGCATAGCGACGTGTAGCATATGATGAAATGGAACCGACAAAGACAAAGGGGAGACCGGAATGGCCATTTCTGGCTTATTAGCCGTCATCAGCCAGTCATACCCAATCCCAAGTGTGGCACACCTGGGATTCGAACCCGCGACCTTTGGTATTTGAGTCGAACGCTCTACCATTGAGCCACGGGCTCGTTGTTTTGTCGGTTGTGATCGGGAATATGATGATAGTGTGGGGCTCACCGATCTGCTTAAGGAACATGTTTGTTCCGTTGTGCCCTGGAGCTCAGACTAGAGCTCTCGCAGACGGTCGCATAGCGACGTGTAGCATATGATGAAATGGAACCGACAAAGACAAGGGAGACTGGAATGGCAATTTCTGGCTTATAGCCCTCATCAGGAAGTCATACTCAATCCCAAGTGTGGCACACCTGGGATTCGAACCCGCGACCTTTGGTATTTGAGTCGAACGCTCTACCATTGAGCCACGGGCTCGTTGTTTTTGTCGGTTGTGATCGGGAATATGATGATAGTGTGGGGCTCACCGATCTGCTTAAGGAACATGTATGTTCCGTTGTGCCCTGGAGCTCAGACTAGAGCTCTCGCAGGCGGTCGCATAGCGACGTGTAGCATATGATGAAATGGAACCGACAAAGACAAAGGAGACCGGAATGGCCATTTCTGGCTTATTAGCCGTCATCAGCCAGTCATACCCAATCCCAAGTGTGGCACACCTGGGATTCGAACCCGCGACCTTTGGTATTTGAGTCGAACGCTCTACCATTGAGCCACGGGCTCGTTGTTTTGTCGGTTGTGATCGGGAATATGATGATAGTGTGGGGCTCACCGATCTGCTTAAGGAACATGTATGTTCCGTTGTGCCCTGGAGCTCAGACTAGAGCTCTCGCAGGCGGTCGCATAGCGACGTGTAGCATATGATGAAATGGAACCGACAAAGACAAGGGGAGACCGGAATGGCCATTTCTGGCTTATTAGCCGTCATCAGCCAGTCATACCCAATCCCAAGTGTGGCACACCTGGGATTTCGAACCCGCGACCTTTGGTATTTTGAGTCGAACGCTCTACCATTGAGCCACGGGCTCGTTGTTTTTGTCGGTTGTGATCGGGAATATGATGATAGTGTGGGGGCTCACCGATCTGCTTAAGGAACATGTATGTTCCGTTGTGCCCTGGAGCTCAGACTAGAGCTCTCGCAGGCGGTCGCATAGCGACGTGTAGCATATGATGAAATGGAACCGACAAAGACAAAGGGGAGACCGGAATGGCCATTTCTGGCTTATTAGCCGTCATCAGCCAGTCATACCCAATCCCAAGTGTGGCACACATGGGATTTGAACCCTCGACCTTTGGTATTGGAGTCGAACGCTCTACCATTGAGCCACGGGCTCGTTGTTTTGTCGGTTGTGATCGGGAATATGATGATAGTGTGGGGCTCACCGATCTGCTTAAGGAACATGTATGTTCCGTTGTGCCCTGGAGCTCAGACTAGAGCTCTCGCAGGCAGTCGCATAGCGACGTGTAGCATATGATGAAATGGAACCGACAAAGACAAAGGATACCGGAATTGCCATTTCTGGCTTATTAGCCGTCATCAGCCAGTCATACCCAATCCCAAGTGTGGCACACCTGGGATTCGAACCCGCGACCTTTGGTATTTGAGTCGAACGCTCTACCATTGAGCCACGGGCTCGTTGTTTTGTCGGTTGTGATCGGGAATATGATGATAGTGTGGGGCTCACCGATCTGCTTAAGGAACATGTATGTTCCGTTGTGCCCTGGAGCTCAGACTAGAGCTCTCGCAGGCGGTCGCATAGCGACGTGTAGCATATGATGAAATGGAACCGACAAAGACAAAGGGGAGACCGGAATGGCCATTTCTGGCTTATTAGCCGTCATCAGCCAGTCATACCCAATCCCAAGTGTGGCACACCTGGGATTCGAACCCGCGACCTTTGGTATTTGAGTCGAACGCTCTACCATTGAGCCACGGGCTCGTTGTTTTTGTCGGTTGTGATCGGGAATATGATGATAGTGTGGGGCTCACCGATCTGCTTAAGGAACATGTATGTTCCGTTGTGCCCTGGAGCTCAGACTAGAGCTCTCGCAGGCGGTCGCATAGCGACGTGTAGCATATGATGAAATGGAACCGACAAAGACAAAGGGGAGACCGGAATGGCCATTTCTGGCTTATTAGCCGTCATCAGCCAGTCATACCCAATCCCAAGTGTGGCACACCTGGGATTCGAACCCGCGACCTTTGGTATTTGAGTCGAACGCTCTACCATTGAGCCACGGGCTCGTTGTTTTGTCGGTTGTGATCGGGAATATGATGATAGTGTGGGGCTCACCGATCTGCTTAAGGAACATGTATGTTCCGTTGTGCCCTGGAGCTCAGACTAGAGCTCTCGCAGGCAGTCGCATAGCGACGTGTAGCATATGATGAAATGGAACCGACAAAGACAAGGGAGACCGGAATGGCCATTTCTGGCTTATTAGCCGTCATCAGCCAGTCATACCCAATCCCAAGTGTGGCACACCTGGGATTCGAACCCGCGACCTTTGGTATTTGAGTCGAACGCTCTACCATTGAGCCACGGGCTCGTTGTTTTTGTCGGTTGTGATCGGGAATATGATGATAGTGTGGGGCTCACCGATCTGCTTAAGGAACATGTATGTTCCGTTGTGCCCTGGAGCTCAGACTAGAGCTCTCGCAGGCGGTCGCATAGCGACGTGTAGCATATGATGAAATGGAACCGACAAAGACAAGGGAGACCGGAATGGCCATTTCTGGCTTATTAGCCGTCATCAGCCAGTCATACCCAATCCCAAGTGTGGCACACCTGGGATTCGAACCCGCGACCTTTGGTATTTGATTCGAACGCTCTACCATTGAGCCACGGGCTCGTTGTTTTGTCGGTTGTGATCGGGAATATGATGATAGTGTGGGGCTCACCGATCTGCTTAAGGAACATGTATGTTCCGTTGTGCCCTGGAGCTCAGACTAGAGCTCTCGCAGGCAGTCGCATAGCGACGTGTAGCATATGATGAAATGGAACCGACAAAGACAAAGGGAGACCGGAATGGCCATTTCTGGCTTATTAGCCGTCATCAGCCAGTCATACCCAATCCCAAGTGTGGCACACCTGGGATTCGAACCCGCGACCTTTGGTTTTTTGAGTCGAACGCTCTACCATTGAGCCACGGGCTCGTTGTTTTGTCGGTTGTGATCGGGAATATGATGATAGTGTGGGGCTCACCGATCTGCTTAAGGAAACATGTATGTTCCGTTGTGCCCTGGAGCTCAGACTAGAGCTCTCGCAGGCGGTCGCATAGCGACGTGTAGCATATGATGAAATGGAACCGACAAAGACAAGGGAGACCGGAATGGCCATTTCTGGCTTATTAGCCGTCATCAGCCAGTCATACCCAATCCCAAGTGTGGCACACCTGGGATTCGAACCCGCGACCTTTGGTATTTGAGTCGAACGCTCTACCATTGAGCCACGGGCTCATTGTTTTGTCGGTTGTGATCGGGAATATGATGATAGTGTGGGGCTCACCGATCTGCTTAAGGAACATGTATGTTCCGTTGTGCCCTGGAGCTCAGACTAGAGCTCTCGCAGGCGGTCGCATAGCGACGTGTAGCATATGATGAAATGGAACCGACAAAGACAAGGGAGACCGGAATGGCCATTTCTGGCTTATTAGCCGTCATCAGCCAGTCATACCCAATCCCAAGTGTGGCACACCTGGGATTCGAACCCACGACCTTTTGGTATTTGAGTCGAACGCTCTACCATTGAGCCACGGGCTCGTTGTTTTTGTCGGTTGTGATCGGGAATATGATGATAGTGTGGGGCTCACCGATCTGCTTAAGGAACATGTATGTTCCGTTGTGCCCTGGAGCTCAGACTAGAGCTCTCGCAGGCGGTCGCATAGCGACGTGTAGCATATGATGAAATGGAACCGACAAAGACAAGGGGAGACCGGAATGGCCATTTCTTGGCTTATAGCCGTCATCAGCCAGTCATACCCAATCCCAAGTGTGGCACACCTGGGATTCGAACCCGCGACCTTTGGTGTTTGAGTCGAACGCTCTACCATTGAGCCACGGGCTCGTTGTTTTGTCGGTTGTGATCGGGAATATGATGATAGTGTGGGGCTCACCGATCTGCTTAAGGAACATGTATGTTCCGTTGTGCCCTGGAGCTCAGACTAGAGCTCTCGCAGGCGGTCGCATAGCGACGTGTAGCATATGATGAAATGGAACCGACAAAGACAAGGGAGACCGGAATGGCCATTTCTGGCTTATAAGCCGTCATCAGCCAGTCATACCCAATCCCAAGTGTGGCACACCTGGGATTCGAACCCGCGACCTTTTGGTATTTTGAGTCGAACGCTCTACCATTGAGCCACGGGCTCGTTGTTTTGTCGGTTGTGATCGGGAATATGATGATAGTGTGGGGCTCACCGATCTGCTTAAGAACATGGATGTTCCGTTGTGCCCTGGAGCTCAGACTAGAGCTCTCGCAGGCGGTCGCATAGCGACGTGTAGCATATGATGAAAATGGAACCGACAAAGACAAAGGGGAGACCGGAATGGCCATTTCTAGCTTATTAGCCGTCATCAGCCAGTCATACCCAATCCCAAGTGTAGCACACCTGCGATTTGAACCCGCGACCTTTTCTATTTTAGTCGAACGCTCTACCATTGAGCCACGGGCTCGTTGTTTTGTCGGTTGTGATCGGGAATATGATGATAGTGTGGGGCTCACCGATCTGCTTAAGGAACATGTATGTTCCGTTGTGCCCTGGAGCTCAGACTAGAGCTCTCGCAGGCGGTCGCATAGCGACGTGTAGCATATGATGAAATGGAACCGACAAAGACAAGGGGGACTGGAATGGCCATTTCTGGCTTATTAGCCGTCATCAGCCAGTCATACCCAATCCCAAGTGTGGCACACCTGGGATTTCGAACCCGCGACCTTTGGTATTTGAGTCGAACGCTCTACCATTGAGCCACGGGCTCGTTGTTTTGTCGGTTGTGATCGGGAATATGATGATAGTGTGGGGCTCACCGATCTGCTTAAGGAACATGTATGTTCCGTTGTGCCCTGGAGCTCAGACTAGAGCTCTCGCAGGCGGTCGCATAGCGACGTGTAGCATATGATGAAATGGAACCCACAAAGACAAGGGAGACCGGAATGGCCATTTCTGGCTTATTAGCCGTCATCAGCCAGTCATACCCAATCCCAAGTGTGGCACACCTGGGATTCGAACCCGCGACCTTTGGTATTTGAGTCGAACGCTCTACCATTGAGCCACGGGCTCGTTGTTTTTTGTCGGTTGTGATCGGGAATATGATGATAGTGTGGGGCTCACCGATCTGCTTAAGGAACATGTATGTTCCGTTGTGCCCTGGAGCTCAGACTAGAGCTCTCGCAGGCGGTCGCATAGCGACGTGTAGCATATGATGAAATGGAACCGACAAAGACAAAGGGAGACCGGAATGGCCATTTCTGGCTTATTAGCCGTCATCAGCCAGTCATACCCAATCCCAAGTGTGGCACACCTGGGATTCGAACCCGCGACCCTTTGGTATTTGAGTCGAAACGCTCTACCATTGAGCCACGGGCTCGTTGTTTTGTCGGTTGTGATCGGGAATATGATGATAGTGTGGGGCTCACCGATCTGCTTAAGGAACATGTATGTTCCGTTGTGCCCTGGAGCTCAGACTAGAGCTCTCGCAGGCGGTCGCATAGCGACGTGTAGCATATGATGAAATGGAACCGAAAAAAGACAAGGGAGACCGGAATGGCCATTTCTGGCTTATTAGCCGTCATCAGCCAGTCAAAGCCAATCCCAAGTGTGGCACACCTGGGATTCGAACCCGCGACCTTTGGTATTTGAGTCGAACGCTCTACCATTGAGCCACGGGCTCGTTGTTTTTGTCGGTTGTGATCGGGAATATGATGATAGTGTGGGGCTCACCGATCTGCTTAAGGAACATGTATGTTCCGTTGTGCCCTGGAGCTCAGACTAGAGCTCTCGCAGGCGGTCGCATAGCGACGTGTAGCATATGATGAAAATGGAACCGACAAAGACAAGGGAGACCGGAATGGCCATTTCTGGCTTATTAGCCGTCATCAGCCAGTCATACCCAATCCCAAGTGTGGCACACCTGGGATTCGAACCCGCGACCTTTGGTATTTGAGTCGAAACGCTCTACCATTGAGCCACTGGGCTCGTGTTTTGTCGGTTGTGATCGGGAATATGATGATAGAGTGGGGCTCACCGATCTGCTTAAGGAACATGGATGTTCCGTTGGGCCCTGGAGCTCAGAATAGAGCTTTCGCAGGCAGTCGCATAGCTACGTGTAGCATATGATGAAATGGAACCGACAAAGACAAGGGGAGACCGGAATGGCCATTTCTGGCTTATTAGCCGTCATCAGCCAGTCATACCCAATCCCAAGTGTGGCACACCTGGGATTCGAACCCGCGACCTTTGGTATTTTGAGTCGAACGCTCTACCATTGAGCCACGGGCTCGTTGTTTTGTCGGTTGTGATCGGGAATATGATGATAGTGTGGGGCTCACCGATCTGCTTAAGGAACATGTATGTTCCGTTGTGCCCTTGAGCTCAAGAATAGAGCTCTCGCAGGCGGCCGCATGAGCGACGTGTAGCATATGATGAAATGGAACCGACAAAGACAAGGGGAGACCGGAATGGCCATTTCTGGCTTATAAGCCGCCATCAACCAAGTCATACCCAATCCCCAAGTGTGGAACACCTGGGATTCGAACCCGCGACCTTTGGTATTTGAGTCGAACGCTCTACCATTGAGCCACG
>WEDG01004209.1:0-45268 GCA_017591395.1 Schistocephalus solidus
AGAACATGAGACTGAAGAGGGTGGGGGCCAGTACACAGCCCTGCTTCACTCCATTGGTCACTGCGAATGCTTCGAATACCGTCCCGTTGTCAGTGACGCGCGCCGTCATCCCGTCATGAAGCTGACGCACCATGTACGTGAACCACTCAGGACAACCAAATTTCTGCATGACTTTCCACAGTCCGTCACGATTCACCGTGTCAAAGGCTTTCGTTAGATCCACGAAGGTAGTGTATAGGTGAGTTCGCATCTCCTGACACTTCTCTTGTAGCTGGCGGGCGGCAAAGATCATATCGGATGTTCCGCGGTGTCGGCGGAAGCCACATTGGCTTTCCGGGAGCAGACCCTGCTCTAGGTGACCGTTAAGACGATTGAGAAGGATACGGACGAAGATCTTCCCGGCGATGTTGAGTTAACGAGATGCCTCTGTGATTATCACAGAGTTGCCGGTTCCCCTTCCGTTTGTAGAGATGGACGATGGTCGCGTCTTTGAAATCCTGAGGAACTTGTCCTTGGCGCCACATCTCCTGGAAGAGTGTTGTGAGTTCTGCCATCAGCCGGGGCCCACCGTGCTTGTAGACTTCCGGTGGGATTGCGTCGGATCCCGGTGCTTTACCGCTGGAAATCTGCTGCACGGCCCGGATGGTTTCTGGTAGGGAAGGCGGCAGATCCAGGTCATTGTTCGTGTCCACTTGAGGGAGCCAGTCAATGGTAGCATCGGAGATGGCTGATGAGCAATTAAGGACATTTTTGAAGTGCTCGACCCAACGCTTCAGAATTTGCGATTTCTCTGTCAGCAGTGTTGTGCCGTCAGAGCTGAGCAGCGGTGCGGATCCCTTGATGCAGGGGCTGTAGATGGCCTTGATGGCTTTGAAAAAGTTTTTCATTTCATTTGCGGTCCGCTATACCCCTGGATTTCCTCAGCATTTCGAATCATCCAGGCATCCTGCATCGCCCCGCAGCCGTTGTTGTACAAGCGCCGGCATCTGAAAAAGCTGCTTTGTTGGCGTCAGTCCGAAAGGTCCATGTAGGCTTTGTGTAGTCTATTCTTCTCCGCGAGTAAGTTTCTGATGTCGGCGTCATTGTCGTCAAACCAGTCCTGGTGTCGACGGTGTGCGCGTCCGAGTACATCGAGAGCGGTGGACTGGATGACATTTCGCAGTTGACACCATCGTGTCTCCACGGTAGCGTTATCATCTGGAGCATGCAGGTCCTCCAGTTTCTCGGTTATTTGGTTGCTGAAATCAAAACAGTGAGCAGGCAAATTTAAAAAAAGGGTATTTAACTTACTTGGCGGCCTCTTACCTTGGGGTCTTCGTCGGGTTTGCAGTCGGAGCCTCATCTGGGAGATGACGAGGCGGTGATCTGTCCAACCATCGGCATCGCGGATCGCCTTGGTTACCAGCACGTCCTGTCGATCTCGCCTCCGGACGAGAATATAGTCCAGCAGATGCCAGCGCCGCGACGGAGGGTGCATCCACGTGGCCTTCTCCCGCGTCGGAAGGCGGAAGAAGGTGTTGGTCAGCAGGAGACGGTGTTCCGCACACGTGCGCAGAAGAAGGAGGCCGTTATCGTTGCAGCTACCGAGACCGTGAGGACCCAGCACTCCCTGCCAGGCAGCGTGGTCCGTCCCGACGCGGGCATTGAAGTCACCACGGACAATTAACTTGTCCTGTTTCGGCACAATCGCCAGCAAGGCGTGCAGGTCCTCGTAGAATTTGTCCTTCGCCGCATCAGAGCTCGTCATTGGGGGAGCGTAGGCGCTGATGATGGTGGCGAACTGGTCTCCCCGAAGAGGCAGGCGGAGGCTCATCAGGCGATCATTGATACCCTGCGGCAGACAGGGAAGACGTCCCACGATGTCGTAAAGGATGGAAAAGGTAACACCAGCGTCGCGTCGCTCTGCCTTTGGCCGGCCGCTCCAGAAGAAAGTGTAGCCGGCCCCCACCTCCTCCAGCTGACCCTGCTCAGAGAATCGGGTCTCGCTGAGAGCAGCAATGTCCACCTTGTAGCGCGCCAGTTCCCGAGCGACTAGCGCCGTCCTCCGTTCCGGCCGGTTGCTCCTAGGATTGTCTAAAAGGGAACGAACATTCCAGGCTGCTAGTGTGAGTGGACTCACCCGAGCAGCCTGGAGAGTATGGCAAGGGGGGTGGGGACGGGGGTTATTGTTGTTTGTTTGAGTTTTACGACCGCGTAGTTTGCGATCTGCGCGCCGCGGCCGGCTGCAGAAGACGTGAGACCCAGCATTTTTTTAGGGCACATTTTCTAGCCCTTCCTCCGCGAGGAGGCAAGCAGTGCTATCCCTAAATAGGGCTGCTCGGACATCCCAGACGGCTGCCGAACTCCACTATGGGTCACGGATTTGTTTTAGTGGGAGAACGACCCGAGTTAGTCTGGGCCGCCTACGGGGTTGCTGTCGCCCCCACCGTAGGACTTTTTTGAGAGGGGGGAGGTGGGAAGTTCGGGAGTCAGACATACCGGGTGTGCAGGCACACACAACACCGGAGACCCTCACCTGGTTTAGCCCGCCGGTCGTGACGGTTGCTCGGAGTGTGACCGCTGGGAAGAACCCAACTTCGAGGAGCCACAGGTGAGAGTTGGGTACCAGTTAGAGGCGGCCACAGGAGCATTCACCACCTGTACGAGACAAATGGAGCGACCAAATGCAAGCTGTGTGGTGCTGCCCCTAACTAGTACCCCTACACCCCATCTACTGATATTAACGTAAACACTGTCCCATATCATTAAAGGTAGTTTGCCGTAGGTGACAAGGACCATCACTTACTTACTTTTTACGGCTGCAATCATGTTTGATGTAGCTGGCCTCGATTATGTCACGGATTATGCTCCTCCACGCATGACGATCCGTGGCAACAGACCTGGGCAGTTCAATCCATTCTCTTTGCCAACGACGGACCCCGAATAACGAAGGTCCAAGAACAGCTTTCATGTCCCGATGAACAGTGTCGAGCCCGGTTTTGAGCTGACCCTCTCTTTGACGTCTCCATTTGGGTACTGGATTCGGTTCAAGGGCAGTAACACTTAGCTCGTAAAGTGGGCGATGAAGAACGTGCCCGAACCACCTCATTCGTCGTTCTTGGATGGCTTGGGATATCCTTGCGATGTTTGCGCAGCGATTGCGGACTGTCTCATTTGAGACGAAGTCTGTGTAATTCACTCGGAGAATGGTCCTTAAGCAGTGGTGATCAAATGCCTTCAGTTTTCGCTCATCTTCCACACGCGTAGCCCAGCATTCATAACCATAAAGAAGGACAGATCGGACAGACGCACGGTATGTGCGAATCCTTGTGTCGATAGAAATGTCGCGTCGGGTCCACAGGCACTTTCTAAGGCTTGAAAAAACCTGACGAGCAGTATCGATTCGGTAGAAAATGTCATCCCTACTCTTTTCATTCGGCAGCAACCTCACCCCAAGGTATTTGAAACTGTCCACCTCTTCAAGTTGACAGCCACCAACCTCGAGAGGGGCTTTTTTCTGGGCAAGGATACAGCTTTAAAAAACGTTGGTCTTCCCCGCGTTTATGGATATGCCAACCGATTTAGCGACTTCATTCACCCGCGACACCATAGACTGTAGGTCACCCAAGTTTGAAGCTAGTAAGGCGATATAATCTGCGTAGCCGAGGTCAGCCAGCTTGCGTCCGGGTGCAAGCTCAACACCATCCTCTTCATGCAGGGCCTTCCCAAGAATCCAGTCGATAGCGTAGTTGAATAGGATAGGCGACAAAATACAACCTTGTCGAATGCCAGGCCGGATATCGAATACTTGTGCAAGATTGTTATGGACCAAAACTCGTGCAGTGGTTAAGCTGTTATAGGCCTTGATCATGGCGATGATTTTCTATGGTAAGCCATCTAGTGCCATTATCCGCCATAAGGATTCACGATGGATGGAATCGAACGCAGCGGCGATGTCGACAAAGCATACTGCCGTCGGTACCTAAGGCGGGATTCAAGGACAAGCCTTAGTGTGAATATTTGGTCTACACATCCACGCCTAGCACGGAATCCGGCTTGGTTGGGCCTCGTCCTAGAGTCGCGCGCAGCCTGGAATCGCCTGAGAAGGACAATAGCGAAGATTTTAGCAGCAACGTCGATAAGACTTATGCCACGGTAGTTTTCGCATCTCGTTTTGTCTCCCTTCTTGTAGACAGGCACAAGGATGCCTTCGCCTCAGTCATCAGGAACAACCTTGTCTCTCCACGCTTTTACAATCACTTCCTTGAGCCGGGGTGCCAGTGTGTTGACACAAGACTTGTAGATTTCAGAGGGTATACCGTCCTCTCCAGGCGCCTTGTTGTTGTGCAACCTTCTTATGGCATCAGTGACTTCTCATTCAGAAGGGGGGTCGCATAACACTGCATAGGCAGGAGAGGAAGGAGACTCCGTTGCACGTAGTAAGTGGGGGTCCTGGGCTCGGTATCGAAATTGAGAAGGTTCTCGAAATGCTCACGCCAGCGCTCGACCTTGGCCGGGTTTTCAGCAATAAAGCTGCCATTCACGTCATGAACAGAGTAGTTCAGTGTAGGGGGCCTACCACTAACTTACCGGATAATTTGGTAGAGTTTTCAAGTGCCACCTACGTTTGAGGCCGGCCCCATCGAGGTAGCTATTTCAGTCCAGTATTTCTTCCGGTCTTTCCTAGCCCATTTTGCCGTCATCTTTTGGAGTTGGCGGAAAGAAGCATCGTTGCGGGACCTGGCTCGAGCCGTCTGGTCAGATAACTGTAGGGTTATTCCGCTGAATCAATCACTGCGGCGTCACTGAGTAAACCCAAGAATTTTTTCAGCTGCCTCATAGACTAATGCCTTCAGTGACGACCACTCAATAATGCCTTCTCCGTCTGCTCGGGTAGTAAAAAAAGACCGGATTTCTCTGTCCAGGGCCTCGGCAATGCCGGGTTGCCGGATTTTGATGATATCGAGGTGTCTAGCACGTGAAATTTTGGGTGCAGATGATGGGTGCACTTTCAAGCGTGTACGGACGAGAACGTGGTCAGACCCATCGGAATTACCAGTCTCGGCACCGCACATAGATCTGCTATCATGAACCCAGCTGCGGAACAGTGAACTGACTATGATGTGGTCGATATGGCTGGCCGTATGACCGAAGTTTGAATACCAGGTCAGCAGGTGTTTGTTGCGGTGCTGGAAGCCCGTGTTCGAGACAAACAGTCGGTTCTGGTCAGCAGAGTTTAGCAGTCTCACCGTTTTCACATCGAGAACCAAGCCCAAAACGGCCAATAAGATGACTGTTAGTGGAGTCACCACGTCCAGTCCGACCATTCCAGCCCCCAGCAACAATTAACAGATCGCGGCGCGGGAGTCTTTTAACAAACGCTTGCACTTGCGAGTAAAACGTCTCTTTGTTGCGCTGTTCGGCAGCGGAAGTTGGTGCGTATGCGGAGACGATAGAGATGTTTTTGAAGTCACCTTTCAGTTGCACATAGGCCATCTGTTCGTTGACTGGTTCATAAGCAAGCAGTGCACGGTTCGCTTGTTGCGAGAGGGCAATCGCCACACAATGTCTACCAGAAAAGTCGCGAGGACCACTGTGGTACAGGGTGGGGTGTGAGTTTGCTCCCGGGATCTTTATTTCCAGAGCCTGAGTTAGGTATTCGGACTTCTAACAGGCAGCACACCTCTACGTTTTACTGATAAAGGCTGCGCGCCGTCAGACTTTGGGTACCAGGGTCCAGGAACGTTCGAACATTCCAGCATCCAATACCAAGGGTCCAATTCCGATTGAGTAGTCTAGCTCGCATACTATTCGCCCGCGCCATTGGACTAGGGTTGCGGAGCGCATCGGTTCCCGTAGACGCCGTAGCATGGATCGTAGTACTATATTCGGACATATTTTCATGGGGTGTTTTGGGGATCATGAGTACGGGCGGGTCCCTAACAGCCGATTGGATTGTTTTTTTTTGAGGTTATCTCCTCTAGCGCTTTGGCTTAAGAGCCTACCCACAAGGCAGCGGGGGCGACCGAACTTATTTAATGGCGGTTCACACTCGCCATGTCACAGTGCCGTCATCGGGTTTTTTTCGGCTTTTGGTGTGCCAAACCTCAGCCTATCGCACCCTGGTAGCACTGTCGCTGCTGGTCCGCGACTGCTTATTCGCCAGACCCTAGAGTCTGCTTATTTCGCAGCTTACCTTCACTGGAGGCCGTTCCACTATCCGCCACCTGTGGACGCGCCTGGTAGCCAGTAGCTAGGCTAATGGGTAACCCATCTTCCCGGTCCAGGACCATCACAGTTCGGAAGAGGACGCAATGGTGGCAAATACTTGACTACTACTTCACTACTGTGGCCTTCCCATGTATCTACCTCGCTCTTCTTACATTTATAATGCTCGTGGTTAGAAAAACTGCACCGGGGACTAATCGTAACAAAGCCATTTTCGCGCTTACTACACACATGTTCGTCCCTATCCATACACCAACTAGTCTTGCATAAGGAGTTCTCGGGAATTGCCGAAGCAAGAAACCACTGGAGCCTGGCCGCTGGTCTTAAGTTTAAACGAATAATTCCGTCAGTTTTCGGTCCTCCGAGCTCCGGTTTTTGTACGTCGTGATTAGTGAACTATAAACACCCAATGCGAGCTGGATTAGCTCCAGTTTCTCTTCTTTTGTCTGTACTTTTTTCGACAGGCTGACTAGAGATGAAATTAGCTATTCGAACGAGGGCGAATCGAGTCGCTCTAACTCCGACTTTCGTATATGTGTTGACAAGTTTTAAGGCAAAAACTGAATCGGGGTTGTACGATGAGTGACAGGCTGTGGATATTAGTGCGTCCATAGTTTGTCTACACGTGATGTTGACACCGATCGTTATGTTCAGTGGCCCTTTAAATATCTACCCATAGACCAAACAAGCGAGCAAGAGAATTATAAGGATATTTTACAAAATCCTTGCAGATCTAATTTTTTTGGGAATAACGCTGATCCATGCGAGTTACGCAAAGTCGATGGTCTTCATAGCCACGAAGTTTTTAATTTTCGCATAACAAGTCCCCTTTTTGATTTTATGGACTTTTTAACTGTAAAAAACCTGATGTAAGTGCCGTCGTCAGTTGTAAGGTACATGTGTGTTCACTGGCATCATATAGTTCGGGTCATTATTTGTATTGCTTATACTTGAAATGATCAGCAGTATTACGGGTTTAGCAGGCTCAAGAATCCACGACCTTATTAACCAGTACGGTAGTTGGACAGTCACATAGAGTACTGACGTGGTGGGTGAGCTCATTTTCGGTCCTGCGGAATGTGCTACAGGACCGTCTGAGTTGAGGATTTTTTATTGCCAAACCTGCAAGTATTTCCAATCGGCGGTGGAGTCCAATATTAAACTTATGGTCCTTAAGCCGATACCACAGTATTTTCCTAGTTGAAGACCCCATCCTTTTCATGCAAGCAATGCATGGAAGCCATTGTCGAACAATACACCATACTGGCGGCATGAGTATTATCGAAAAGCTCAGGCACGTGTTTTGTCGATAATCTGTCGGTGCATGACATAGCTACGAAAGTTTCGGCTCATCAGCGGGTCCCCTAGTCTTGTGATTGTGCCTGCTGGTAGATAATTCAATTTTGCAATTTCCACTTTTTTATTTCCTCATAAACTAATCGTTAACATAGAGTAAATCCGTCTGATGTAAGCTCTATAGGCCCAGATGTTCTCACTGAAGCTGTGATTGTTGCTTTTGCCTTTTGGAAGACGTAACCCGACATTTCCAACTACGGAGATGTGTTCAGTATGCGTTCTCGAAAGACGGCCGCTGCTATTATAGTTCCCGACCCCATTGTGTCCAGCCGCCGACCTTCTCTCGGAATATCGCCTTTCAGCACAAACCCGTGCGTGTGAGCAATGAGGATTATTGACTACTTAGTCTTGTGACCAGACAAAAGAGTTGAGATATTCAAATGTAGAGGCATCTGAACTAGGGAGTTAAACACATTTCTGCTTGAAAAATAACAGTTTTAAGTGTAATCCAGTCCTTGTTGACACCATTTGGAAAAGCAACCGACTACTGGGGACTATCGTCCTCGGCATTGAAGCCAACCTCCGCATTTTATTCCTCCTCGTTTAGGACAACAAGGTTTTGTTTGCTCGAAACTGTGAGTGGCAAATGGAGTTCGCGGTATTTAAAATCGAAAAAGCCGTCTGCCCGTCGATCACCTGTCCGATGAGTGACTTCAAGCAACTGACTCTTTTGCTATTTCAATGTCTCGAATCCGTGTGAGCGTAGCGGCCTTCGTAAGGCGTGCCTCAAACATAGATAACAGCTTGATAAAATGTGTGGCGAAGAATAGGAAGTCAAGGTTTTTCCTGATGACTAGGGCTTGGCTATCGTAACTCGTTCACGTTTCTGTAAAATACAACTAATTTCTGCTAACTTTGGCGGCCACTGTTTGCTTCGCATTTTGGAACACACTGCGTTTTGCCTCTTTTTTAGAGATTTTTACGATCTTTGTCAACTAAGAAGCACGCGCGAGAGGATTTCCATTGACTTTACTGCTCACTTTGTAGATGTTTGATCGCCGAGCATATGCCGTATTCAGTCCAGGCAGTCTTCAGGTCGTGCAAACCCTCTGTGCCCGCTGTCTGCACAGCCCGTCCGAGAATGTCAAACTTTATTCTGGCCTTATTCGCCTCTTATCATCGTCTTTGTTATCTTCACCACAACAACCAGTACTCTTTCTTCCAAAAGCGAAGGTCTTTAGTCGAAGCCGTGACTCTCTTAACAGTTCGAAAAAGTTTTTTGGCTCCCCTGATTCGAAGGAATCAATAAAAATTCAGAAACTCGCCAAAGTGGAACAAAGTCAACTAAAGGAGATGATGCAGGGTCACTCGCCTTCCATTCAATTGCAACTAGTAGAGGCTTACCGCCGAGGCGTTGAAACCTCGTCCGAGAATCAGAGGAAGGCCCGAATCTTTCAAACTTTGTCAACGCTGCTGGGCAGATTATTTCTTCTGGGCTTCGGGGGAGCCATCATCTTCTACCTTATTCGTTCCTCGGGTCGCGGATTTGAAGGTGAGGTCGATTTTATTGCCTTTCTAGTCCAAAACAGGCTCTTTTCCAAAATTGTTTGATCCCAGTGTGGCCACATTTGCGGAAAACATCGATGTCAATTTCGGTGACGTTCAAGGCGTAAGTCCTTGGTTTTTTAGTGACCGTTTCGTCTTTGCTCTAGTGTGACGAGGTTAAGAAGGAGCTGCAGGATATTGTGGAATTTCTTCGTAATCCCGAGAAGTTCAATAAGCTTGGCGCCAAGCTTCCGAAGGGAGTTTTGTTAGTGGGACCACCCGGAGTGGGCAAAACCCTTCTCGCGAGAGCAGTTGCCGGAGAGGCTCAGGTGAGTATAGTTCATGTCCTCGAGTCGTTTTTAAAGGATTATACTGGGTGCAAAGAAATAACCGTTTGCTTCTGTTTATTTTGCCCGTGCCTACAATAGGTGCATGTACAGTGGATGCGATGTGGCGCAAAGAATGTGGACTCAGACAGGTCTGTCGGATGCCACGAGCGTCTTATTCGCCCCATCTGGGGTCTAACTGTACTACCTTTCGGCCGCACACCGATTCGGTCTCCACAGTTTCGCTTCTGCAGCGTCACCTGACATTAGTGCAGATTAGTGTTGCACGAAGTTGTGTTCGCTGAGATGCTGGCAGCGTTTGATCCCGCAAATCCATTTAACGTTTTGAGACATAACTTATCTCATCCAAATGGTTGGAACTTGCAACGTTGTTCAGCTTAATACTCGTGCATCCAAGGTCGCTGCGGGTTGAGTAAGTGGGCCAATTTGTTACCTTAATGGCCATCCTTCACCTGCACTTGAGGCATTATCACTATCCGTCTGAGGCCCTTATTAATTTTACTCAAAAGTGCGGTTTAAGTTACGATCCTTTCTCGTGCCTCAACAGTCTGATCGATTGTCAGGTTGGTGCAGCCTTATCCACAGTTGCCTTGCACAACTGTGATGTCGAGTCTGACCACGTCTACCACGCTTGAAGTGATTGGCACGTCCTTGTGACTGATCGAATCGTCGGGGCTAGCGTCTGAAGTATTAAGTGTCTTTCTCGGGTTTTCCGTTCATGAAATAATAATTGACGCCGGAAGGTGCTAGACTGAATGCGACTGGAGTTGTGGCAAACATTTTACGCAGAAAACCCTTTTTAGTTAACGTCTTAGAATTATGTTCTTGTGCAAAAACCCAGCTCCCTCTTGACAACTAAGCAATCGAATATATTAAAAGTCGAGCTGCGATCTATGCCTATTGGCCTTATAAGAACCATCTGGTGTTCTGGCATTTCTCACCAAACCCTAAGATAAAGGTACGGTCCCAATGATATGAGATCCCGTGTTAATATTTTTAGCTTTATTTTATTCAGTGCTAGTTTATTCACCAGAGTAGAGGCATCCGAGGTCAAGGTTCTGTCAGAAGACAGTCGGAATAACTCGGATATTCTTTGTGGTTCTATATTTATAAACAGTAAGATTAACAAGGCGGGATTGAAATCAAAAAAAGGTGGACGTACATTCGAGGTGATTAGGCAAGCAGTCTTGCGAATGACACCGACGCGTGGCTGTCCGCTTATAAGCGAACGAGGACAAGGGGCAATGAACAAAGAACGAGGGGAACCAACGAATGCGAACGCAATGAGTGAGGACCAGGGAAATGGTTGGATGACTAAGCGGGAACCGGGGGCACGTGCCTCAGATGTCTGGTTAATAGCAAGCAGTTAGCAGCAAATATAAAATTGACGTGCTGAACGTCACACTCCGCCCACCCCTTGACAACTTCCTTGTTACAGTTCTACATTCAGTTACTTGCTGGAGCTTATCCCGCCCGGTTTTTTTTCAGAAACCTTATGAGCGCAGCTAACACTAATGATCTAGATTTTGCTTGGCGTAAACAAGCTCCGTTACCGCGTGTACCCACATTCTTCCTGTCTAATCTATGCAAATATTTCGGAGAACCCCTACTGTGACTGGCCGTGGACCAGCAAAAACCAGTTATGGGCAGCCCGTTTCCTGAAAGAGCTCAAAGTTGAATCCGGGTTTGTTTGGGCCCACAATTCAACAGTCGACTCTGACTATGTACACCCCATCGGTTCCACAACAGGACAGTTGCAGGCACGGTGACTTGCGCAAGAATTAGTTTCTGGTGATAGTATCCTTGCGCACCCACCTACGCTCAGTGGCAAGACTGTGTCAAAAAGACCACAGTCGAGATCGGGCGTTGGTGGCTCGCGCGGCGTGAAATTGCGCCGTGGCATGCCAACACATCCTCCATGTCTGTCTGGGTGCGCATCCGCAATAACGTCTGCTGTGCCCTGATCTAGCACTCGTGTGGGTCTAGCACCTCTGCTGCGTGGCCCGTTGAGCACTGAGTCAGACGCTCGCAGAGTTGTGCATGCTCTTTCAGCCGAATAAGGAATAGTTGTAATTGCGTTTGCCGAACTGTCGTAATTGCCCGGCGAAAAACGGGCGGTTGGTTCCAGACCTCGCAGGCGTTTATGTTGCCGTGAGCAGTAAGTGACCAGCAGAACTCCACATCTTCGGACCTCAGCTACGCATTGTCTGGGGTTGGAAATACGTTGACTGCCTACGGTAAGGGCCATAAATGGACATTCCAGTTTCCTTTATCTCTGTCAGTCATCTTTTTCAATTATGGATTGCTTGCCACTGGGGTATCACCTGTGTGAACTCTGTGCTTCTACTTCCCAGGCAAAACTGCGAACGAAAATTTCGCCTGCTGAACGCTCCACCTTTTTTAAATAATCGCACTGCTATTTGCTCGCATGTAAGGGAGGCGGTGGTGTGCTTGATCGTTCTAATTTTACTCTTATTCCCCTCTAGGTCCCCTTTCTTTACGTCTCAGGAAGCAGTTTTGAGGAGGTTTTCGTGGGCATGGGGGCATCACGAGTTCGTCAGTTGTTTGCCGCTGCAAAGCAGCATGCACCCTGCCTCATTTTTGTCGATGAAATCGACTCGGTCGGACGTTTCCGCACTTCATCACCGCATCATCCCTACGCCAACCAGACGATAAACCAGTTGCTGGCGGAGATGGATGGCTTCCAGCCCTCTGAGGGCATTATCGTCCTCGGTGCTACGAATCAACGTGAAGACCTGGATAAGGCGCTTCTTCGACCTGGGCGCTTTGATTTTCAAGTGCATGTATCTCCCCCAAACTATGAGGTACGTTAAATTTGCATGCCCGATATTCTGGTTCGCTATGCAAGGAAAACTTCGGTAAAAGTTAACAAACTCAGATAGTGCACTTTCAAACGTACAGTAGATGTACTATCTCATGAAATGTTAACCGAAATTTTCAAATTTGTTTTCGATTCCAAATGTTTGACTACGTACGGGATTGTAAAAAAGTAGTTATTGTACATTTTAATGGCAAGATATTTCAGTCCTTTTAGAATGCCGGCTTTTGAACAAGCTGCCCACCATAACCACACTAGATGATAAATGACTACTTAAATATTATGAGTTTCTTCTCACTGATTTTTCCATACCCTTATATATTCGATTAAATTTTGTAGAAAAACTGCACTAAAATATTTTTCTTGTACCCATTTGGTAGAAAATAACGCCTTCTTCAAATTTTATTCGTGAATGAAAGCGTGTCTTTGTGGTTTTAACAATTCTCGAGTAATTTGAACCTGACCTGTCGTTGCACTTGTATTCAGGGTTTCCAACTTACATACCGTATGCATTTCTTCTAACGAAAATCACAGTTTTCAAGGCTATTAGAAAGACGTTCTGCAGTGCTCATAAAATTTTATGATGGATGGGGACCATGTTGTATACTTTATAAACAGCATTAATAAATGGACAAATACGATGCTTTATGAAAGAACACTTCACGGTCTTAACAATCTCATAATTAGAAAATGTTTCGAAACCGAAAAACTACGCTTCCTTCATGCATGGAATTTGAAGAAGGCGTAATTTTCTAGCAAATGACTACGGAAAAATTATTTTGGTGCACGCTTTCTGTGATTTGTTTTCGAATATATATATATAGGGGCTATGGAACTTCCTTGAGAAAAATGCCTACTATTTAAGTAGTAATTTAGTACCTATTTTGGTTACGAAAAAAAGCCGTCTGGAAGCTCATTCAAAAGCCGGCATCCTAAAAGTGACTGAAATATTTTGGCATTAGGCTTCACGACACTTCATATTACAACCCCACACATTTCAGTATTTCGGTTAATATTTTATGAGATATTACATTTACTGTAAAGTAATCGTTAAGTGGCGCTGTAGTGCCGAGTAGCACTGAACACGAGAATAGGTACACCCTGTATTACCGGTGGCCCTGTGCTGCATTCCATGTTAGACTTATGATTAGGGTTAGGGTTAAGACATGGGAATAGTTAATCCTTTGGAAGTTCGCGCAAGGCCACTCGTGATAACCTATTACCATGTCTAGGCCCGGCACACTATTGCGAGTTTATTCAGGCACTGCAGTATACCGGCTTCTGATTGAGCATCCTGCCAATCTCATCTGTTATTCGAAAAAAATCATCGTCTGAGTAGTTTGTTCTCCCTCCTGATTTTCAGTGCTCTCCTAACTTTCTACATATTTTATAATGAGGTCTCACCACAAATTTACGTCTTATCCAAATTTTCTGACAACGTACGAGTGCGTTTCGGTTATAGAGCAAACAAGTCTGCAGATATTACACTGCACAGGTAATCGCGGGTATGGGTCAGTAAAATTCACACGTGCAGGCAAACATGCATATAAATGTTTTGTTTTCTTTTGCTCATCTGGTACTGACTGTACTTCCGGCGTATGATAATGTACGTACGCTCGTCTTAGATAGTTGATCCTTGCACCAGTTCCAGTGCTCAGGCGGGCAAAGTGCTGATTCAGGCGTTTAATTTGTTTGATTTTCCAAATTAATCTGGAAGACATGTGGAAAGAAGTTCATTGAAGAGCTGAAGTCCTTTAGCAGGTTATCACTCTGTGACTCCTACCTCGGCTTACGTGAAATATAAAGCCTTCCTCTCTTCTGTTCCTGAAGCGACGGGGTCCGCCTGTTGACAACGAATAAGGTGTAGACTCTGAGTCTAGCGAGGCATATTATGTTGTTGTTGTTGATGGTGGTGGTGATGGTGGCGGCGGTGGTGCACCTGAATTTGACGTTTAAGGCCCACAAACCATCACCGTTATCTGTAGGTGTGTCGATTCTCCCAAAGTTACTAAGGAGACTTGTGTTTGTTTCACCTAGTTTACCAGATTCGCAGTCCGTCTGAACTGCCTTATGTCCTTCTAGGTGACAATTGGTCTAATTTACCTGATTGTGCTCGCTAGCCTCGGAGCCTACACCTTATTCGTTGCCAACAGACAGACCCAGGTGTAATGCTAACTCCAATGCATACTTTCTTAACGTATATTTGTCAGGTTAACTTAATTACCGGCGCCTGAAACGCAGATAAGCTTTCTACCTCTGACAGATGTGTTTCCATTACGCCGGGGTCACCAATTTGGGGATCTGTGGGTAAACTCGCTACTTAGACGCTGAAATCCATACCAAAATAGAGATGTAGCAAGTCATTGAGATGATCCGTACCCATAAACGCCCCTTTGATGTTGTATGCCTGTATTCATTCACTTGCAACGGAAATTTGATTTTTTCTCTGTTTCTAGGGTCGCGTGGCTCTCTTCAACCTGTATCTTTCGAAGGTGCGAGCTGCCCCTGATGTTGACCTCAGCAAACTTGCCTTGGGTACTGTGGGGTATACGGGAGCGGACATTCAAAATCTCGTTAATCAGGCAAGTTAGCATCCTTTCCTCTCTTTTCTATCTGATGGACTCCTGTTTTTGCTTCCCGCAGACATTCAGGTGGGGGATATTCTTCTACGTAGTGCTTCTAGGACAATGCAGTGCATCTCCCTATTTTGCGCATATTTCCGCCTTCTTCGAACTGAGTCCTAAGGATATAGGATTCCCTCTCCTTTCCTCTCTTTTTCTTTTTTGCATCCTCGCCCCTCCCCCGAAGCGATAGTTACTCGCACCAAAAGCGACATTAACTGCCGCATATTGGGTTATGAAGAAGCCTAGAGGGTTATATATATATATATATATATATATATATATATATATATATGGAATGGAACCGACAAAGACAAGGGGAGACCGGAATGGCCATTTCTGGCTTATTAGCCGTCATCAGCCAGTCATACCCAATCCCAAGTGTGGCACACCTGGGATTCGAACCCGCGACCTTTTGGTATTTGAGTCGAACGCTCTACCATTGAGCCACGGACTCGTTGTTTTGTCGGTTGTGATCGGGAATATGATGATAGTGTGGGGCTCACCGATCTGCTTAAGGAACATGTATGTTCCGTTGTGCCCTGGAGCTCAGACTAGAGCCCTCGCAGGCGGTCGCAAAGTGACGTGTAGCATATGATCGAATCCCAGGTGTGCCACACTTGGAATTGGGTATGACTGGCTGATGACGGCTAATAAGCCAGAAATGGCCATTCCGGTCTCCCTTGTCTTTGTCGGTTCCATTCCATCATATGCTACACGTCGCTTTGCGACCGCCTGCGAGGGCTCTAGTCTGAGCTCCAGGGCACAACGGAACATACATGTTCCCTAAGCAGATCGGTGAGCCCCACACTATCATCATATTCCCGATCACAACCGACAAAACAACGAGCCCGTGGCTCAATGGTAGAGCGTTCGACTCAAATACCAAAGGTCGCGGGTTCGAATCCCAGGTGTGCCACACTTGGGATTGGGTATGACTGGCTAATGACGGCTAATAAGCTTCAGAAATGGCCATTCCGGTCTCCCCTTTGTCATGTCGGTTCCATTCCATCATATGCTACACGTCGCTTTGCGACCGCCTGCGAGGGCTCTTGTCTGAGCTCCAGGGCACAACGGAACATACATGTTCCTTAAGCAGATCGGTGAGCCCCACACTATCATATATATATATATATATCATGTATATCAGGCTTGCTAAATCAAATAAGTAAGTAGAATATAAGGATGGAGTGAATGTGGGGTCCCATTTCCGTGTGTTACCCTTTTGTTAAATGAAGGGAAAGAAGTTAATTCAGTTGTTAGAGTTCATTTGCATTTACCATATTATACTCTGAAATAAAGATCACGCTTCTCCTGAGTTTCACTAATAGAAATCCTGCTCGTCAGCTCAAGTTAGTATGGCGTTTGTCATTCTTCTGTACTCATTCCCTTATCTCCCTGTGGCGTGTGCCTTGTTGGACTTCGGATAGTCGTATCATATGCGAAAGTTCTAGGGACTACTGCTAAAAATATCGTGTTTTAGTACACCAAAGCGGTCGAACTGAAACGTTTATGGATATATGCATATCTACTGAATTAATTGAAGTAATATATTATTATATAAATACGTATCGCCCAATTAAGTAAACTACTTTCATGACTCGAGCACACTCTTCATAGCAACTTTGGAACTGAAACTTGGTTCGGTGTCCAAAATCAAAGCCAGTTTCTTTAAAAGCCTTGCATGATTTTTTACCGACAACCGTTTTTAACAACCACGTTTTCCTTGCGACATGTGATACTGCTATCTTTGAATTTGTGGAGTGCAACTAATACCACCTATTGAAGTGTGCCCTTTGTAGAACTCCGCGTTTTGTCTGACATTTCGTGAAACGTCAGTCGCACTTGACTTGCCTACTCTTTTTATCCGAGCTGCAGCCAATCCTGGCTTTTACCGAATACATCCTCCTGTCCCTCCAAATTTCTCTTCAGGCCGCAATAGCCGCAGGCCTCCGTGGCGATCCCTGTGGTTACTATGGCACACATCTGGGACGCACGCGACCGGCTGCTAATGGGTCCTGCCAAACGTAGGCCACTTGACGAGGACGGTAACAAGGTTTCAGCCTTTCACGAAGCTGGGCATGTCCTGGTCGCATTTTACACTCCCGAGAGCACTCCCATTCACAAGGTTGTTTTGCTTTTTTGCGTCTATTTTTCTTGCTGATTGCTTTACTGCCAGAGTGCCACTTATGGACACTGTTTGGACTTTATTATAAACCGTACACTATCCCCCCGTTTAAGCAGACTGCTCATTTAAAACATTGAGCCTGATATCCCATATTTAGCAGCCAATTTTTTGTCCGGAAGACATTTTTGAGGGTTTTTATGAAGTATCGGTGCATTTTAACTGAGAAACTTCCCTGCCACGTAGTTGGATCATACGCGATGGATACGATAGTTATCTTAACAGTAGGTATTGTCAATGCCCAATGGCAGGAACTATGGGTTTATCGGAACAGGCTCATGGGTGGGAAGGGGAGGAGTGCCGAACAAGGCCAGCGACTCTTAAATGTGTCAGGCGCAGTAATGGTGACCGGCTACAGAAGCGGAACGACACGGATTGCTTAATCGTGGGGCAGATGATGCATGCTTTATTTGAGGCAATGCTCATGGAGTTTAGATAATGTGCATCCGTTTGGATCGGATCTGCGGCTGTGGCCAGTGCAAGGGGATGTGCCGTAACAAGGAGGATGTGCTGGTGTGTCCTCGTCACCGCCTGTTTGGTCATTTGGCACCTTGTTTGTGTCAGAAGTGACATCGCGTCCTGCAACTGGCACCCGGGGCAGCCTCTGGTGCACGAGGCGATGAAAACACATCAGCACGCCACCACCCTCTTGATACGCTATGTAAATATTTTCGGTGGCCGCAGCCGCAGCCTGAACCACAGAATCTATCAAAACTGTGAACTGGTATCTAAAGACCATACTGAATTCCTGTCTGCTCTTCGGCATACCTTAACATTTTCAAAGTTTGCCTCGGCCGTACCAACAGCTACTTCTGCCTTAGACGACAACTCAGGGCTCCGAGCAGGCCACTTCCTTCATTCGGAGTCCTCTGTATTCTGCTCACATGGATTTGAATTTCTGCTTTAGGCCAGTCTTTGTATTTCAGGGGGCTTTCCTATGCCGATTTTCACTGTTAAGGCCTGATGATGAATAATCGAAAGCGTACGTTTGCCAAACTCGACTTCCTACATAACTGTTACTGTTTAGCCTCTCGTGGGCTAATTTCCAGTTCATAGGTCTTGTCCAACTCCATCGATCGCATCTGTGGTCAAAGTGCCTGCGCGTTATTTTTCAGCATACCTACAAAATCAGGTATATACGCGCACGCTGGACCTACGAGAAGACATTTTCACGCTGTCTTGATCGTGAAAATTGGCGTTAAGATGGAGGCCGTTATTTATGCCTATCTAACCTCAGGTTTATGGTCTAGTTCTTTATGCCGAAATAGTTTTACCTTACTGTTACTTTGGTACAAAGCACATATACAACGGCCATGTTTACTCGTAGTTTTCGGCTTTGCTTAATTTTGACTCCGGAATGCTTGACTACTTTTTGGGTTTATCCCCGCATTTCTTGTAACTGACTGGCTGACTATCAAAGCTCAAGGGATTTGCTGACCGTGGTTAGGTGGAAAATTTCTTCGGGTCTCATCATAACTTCCAATCGCTAATGACGAGAGCAGTGAGGGTACACTTAGTATAAAAATAAGCAGGCCTTGTCTGTTAGCTGAAGGTAGAAGAAAGCAGAATGAGTAGTTGCTAAGGCAGGTGTGGCTGGGGCGTATGTTCACAGCACTGAGGCATGTCCGGTAGACATTAAATCCACGTAATCGTCTGCTTTTATGAGTTTGTGGGAGCAAGTTCATAAGTCTGGTATCCAATTGGTGTGGTGCATTAGCTTGATTAGCACTTGATCCCATTGATTCACAACCAGCGTCTTATTTGTCGATAGAAGCGAATCGGCGAGTTTCCAGGAAACAGTCCAGAAGGTGAAAATCTGGACTAGCGTTTCGCCTTCGCACTCAAAGCTCATCATCCGAGACAGTTATGTAACTAGGTAATAAATGCACAAGGAGCCCACTATCTATAGTACACAGTTGCCAAGCGACCACACGCCTACCATAATTAGTAGTACCCGGGTTCATTGTTTGGGGCCGTATTTGATGTCTTGCTTGCTTTTCGGTCCGTACTTGGCTCGTTAGTGGCCGGGATTTCATCACCACTGTTGACTTTTAGCGTAACGATTACACGGCAATTTAACTCACTGTCACCGGAAACTGTTGGTCGCTCGGGTTAATGACTCAAACAGCTCGCAGCTCAGGGGGTTGGCGCCTCTTGCATGAGCTTTTGCTTCGTTAAACTTGAAGGTTTGGCGTGATCGAACGTGCTGCTATCTAGGAGCTAGCATAATTATTTGCTGCTGCTGCTGCATGTTCGGCTATTCGCGTTAAGAATGATCTCCCTGTTTCTCTGAAGTATTTGATTTGTCCGCAACTGCACCCGATCCGGTAAAAGACTAGACATTTCCTGTCGTGACAGTGAGTCTTTCGGCCTCATGGCCTGGCGTTTGATGCTTGTGTTCGGTCTGTGCGCAACTGCAACTCCAAGGGCTATGAGGTGGCTGACTGCTTTAAAGAAATTCTTTACATACGCTAACGCCCGCGAAATTCGGGGCCGGCTAAATTTGTCTTGTCGTGCTTACGCATGCACTGACTGCCAAAGGTGCGCGGGTAACCCTTCACTCTGAGCACACGTCGAAGATATTGTAGGTAATCAATATTGTCTTCCGGTTTTCACTGCGATGCGTCTCGACGCGCTGGTTTAGTTCTCTCACATAACGGCGTTTGTGGCTGATTGAGTGTTTGGCTTGGAAAGTCAAAACTTGCGTCGCCTTTTGTCGCTTTCCTGAAAACCACTCAACCACCACAATCTTTGCGCCTAGCGAGGACATCCAAGCAGGTTAGCTGGTTGTTTTCCTCTTTCATCGTAAATTTTAATGTCCGGGAAGTAGCCGTTGAGATGCTCTTTTAATTCCAGCCACTGGTCCTGTTAAATGATGACAAAGGTATCCTCTACATGCCGAGCTCAGAATTTTCGGTCTGCGGTATAGGAGGGCCAGTGACTCCAACCTTTGTAGGACTGCCTCAGCTATGTGTCCCGAAATCGGTGCACCCATTTGCGTGCCATTCACCTGTTCGTATATTCTTCCGTCCAACGCGAAGTCCGTTTCGACACAAAAGCTGTAGGAGTTGGATGAATTTGGGCGTGTCCGAGGCGATTCTCGTTTTCATCGTATTTTGCTCTGACGGAGTAGTTCGATAGTCTCGACTATCAAATCCTGCTGAATAGAAGTCAAAAGGGGACGTAACATAAAAATATACCGTTACGTCACATATCAAGAACGCAAGTGTTGCTAATCATTGCATGCATATGGTTGCCTGGCAACTTTCCTTTAGATACTGCGCCTCCTGTGCCTATATGACAAATTTTCTACGACTGTCTCTGATGATGGGTTCGAGTGAGGCTCCGAAATGTCTGGCCAATAAACTTCTTGTTCCAGCGATCGCGTATTATTCTCCTGAGTGTCTTATTTGTCCGTACTGCCTATGCTCCGTCTAGGGGATGGTGCTTGGTACAAGTAGGTTTATTGGCTGTCAGCTACGTGCAGAAGTCTTCGAAATTCCCCTATGCACCCTCACAGGATGAGTCCTGGAGCGAAACACTTTTCGGTCTTTCCATTGTCATCACTTGATTTTTTCCATGTATTGACTGAATTTCCACCTTTTTGCTTCCGCCAGGTGACTATCATACCGCGAGGGCGATTCTGGTGGCCACACCAGTTTTCTCCAAGAAAAAGACTCTTCTTATTGGACTCGAGCTCAGCTGATCGCCCAGTTGGATGTGCTGATGGGCGGTCGCGTGGGCGAGGAGCTAGCTTTTGGAGCAGACCACGTGACTACAGGTGCTGGCGACGACTTCAAGGTAAGAACCAGCAAAATATGGGAAGGTCTCTTCACAAAGGCACGTCAGTTCGACCCTCGCGAACGACGCTCTGCTGTGCATCTTACAACATGATAGGCGCTGTGACGGTGAAGAATATTGGAATTAGCTTATAGAGATATTTGATCTGAATAGAGTCCATGGTACCCTCTCCTCACTCAGCCACCTGAGCCAGATGTCAGGGCAGATTTATGAGGACCACGGAGGAGATCAGGCTTGGTGGCTGACAAACTTAACCGTCCGTTTGCGCGTGCCACACACAGCTGGCACGCGTACGATGAACCATGTTTTCATGGGAACAAAACGCTGGAGATGGAGTCCCGTAGAGGTCACGTTTAGGTGGAGCCATTGATGCCTGATTCTCCGTACTAAGAGGAAGAAGAAGGTAGCCCGTCCGTTTGCAGCGTTCGAAGCTACGACTTTTGGGATATCTTAAAGTGCGTCCGATTGATGACAATGCGGAAATTTGCGCAATTTCCCTGCGATGGAGTACTCAAAGTTGACCTCCCCCTTTCCTCTCTCCCAAGCCTCATTCCGCTATCCCAGTCGGTCAGTCAGTTGATGCGTGTTTTAGACGCAAGTAGCTAGCAGGGGTGAGCTTGTGCCTTGACGTGCCAAAAAACCCCGCATTTGTAACATTTATTGAGGCTGTGCTCTACTGTTCGACATTTAGTTTGATCTGCTGCTTTTGCGTAGTCATTGTAGCTCCTTAGTTGAAAACAGGGCAAACTTCCACTGTCTGGAGGAGATGGTGATAACGAAGGCGTCTGCTGCCCTGGCTTCATTCTGTTCTCACGCCCACGTTGTTCAATGACAAGATGACGTCAGCATGACTTGTGCGCCCACCCCAGGTATTTTTAAGGGAAATCAACCCGAAAAAAGCGTACACGCTTTCCATGTTTTTTTTGCTCTCGTACAGCAGAAACAAAATATCGCGTGCTGTTCGTTCATCGTCTGGTGGCGAAGACTGAAACAATTCGTTATGTATTTTCCGTTATTCCGCCGCGGCTATCTATGACCAAATGATACTTTGTGATGAAATACACCGATACTAAGAACCGCGATTTCCCGCCGATATTTACCGGCTTCTTGTGTATAACGTGACCTTTGCTGATGAACCTCGCAGTAAAGCATCTTGCCAGGCCAATTTATGTCTATAAGGTCTAATGGGAACCGCGCTATCTCAAGGCAAATCAGTGCCTATCTCGAAACCCTCTTCAGTGCATCGTGCACCCAAAGGTTTGGGATCGCTTCAGAAGCGGCCCCATCCATGCACAGATGCGCCGGGACGTCTTTAAATTTTTATTTGCATATGGAGTTTTGAAATCAGGCCGATCAGAAACGACCTTGTCACGCTATAATTAAACTGGTGCTATAGAGGCACTAGGGCCTGAAAGGTTTGCTCTGTCCTTGAGCGTGAAATCCAGGTTTCGATGGTCCATTTCTAGTAAACCCAACAGTAATCCTCACCAAAGCGATATGCATGAAAATGCTGCCTGCTTCGTGACGGTTGGGCGTGCTTAGACGGATTATTGGCCACTGTAACAGAATTGGTACTAGGGCGATCGTGAGATAAATGCTATGAAGACCTACATTAATATGATCAACATCAGCACTTTACGTCTGAGAATTTCCTTTGTGGACCAATATTGGAGTTTAAGAGGACGACAGTTTGACCGTCGTAGTCCGATGATGTCCACCGTATGCTCCACAGCATGGTGGTGCAGTGACGGTGACTTTGTGCGCAAATTAGTTTTAAGTGATAGTAGACTTGCACTGCATCTACTGCACTCTTTCTTCCCTTACCCGTCTGTACCCGTTGTCAAGACATAGTCAAGAAGACCGGAGGCGGGGTCGGGCGCAGGTGAATTATAGTCCACCATAGCCATCAATGGCAACAGTGGGTTGTGCGACATGAGCCTGCACCTAGGCGTGCCCATGTTTGGCAAGCGCACCTCCCTTGTTCGGCATTTGTTATGGGACCGCATCCCAGGATAAAAACGCCTGCCACACCCTGATTTGACCCCCGTGTTGGTCCAGCGCATCTACCACGTGGCCCGTTTAGGGGGCACTTACGAGGAGGTCGGTGCTTTTGAATACCTTAAGAATAAACCTGGTGCTCACTATTTTTCGTTTTTTATCCGACAGAAAGCAACGGTTATGGCAGAGAGCATGGTGAGCCGTTTCGGTCTCTCACAGAAGCTGGGCCCACGTGTGCTCTCCGGTTCTATGCAAGACACCCAACTGAGCCAGGCAACAAGAGACCTCATTGACAAGGAGATCACCCAACTGCTCAATGAGTCCCTAGAGCGCGCTCGCAGTATACTCTCTGCTCACCGCAACGAACACAAGGCGCTAGCCGAGGCACTGCTCTACTACGAGACGCTCAACAGCGAGCAAGTGCGGCAAATCATTGAGGGCAAATTGGTGCCTCCGCCGGGTCCGCGTCCAGCCACTCCTCCCATCTTTCCCTTGAGCACCAAGCCCACAAGTCCCCGAGAGTCATCGAAAACCAAACCTTCGCTGCCGAAGGTTGACTTTTAGGCGCGTACTGGTGCGGGTATTTCACCCACCTTACGTTTCTGATTGAGCACTTGCTCGGCCATTTTCCATCTCTCTGTCTCTCTCTCCTCTCCCTGCTTATCTTTTCAGACACGGAAAACGGGGGCATTCAGGTTGCCCTTTTCTGCTCTGGGTCTAAGGAACTACGTGACACGGAGCCTGTTTACAGCCCCGTACACACACTCACATCGTTTGTAAAGAACTTAAAATTTTCCCCATACAAAAACGCTTCCTCTCTTGTGTTCTCCCGGTCTTTCAAAGTCGTCCCTCTATAGTCGCGCCTGAGACTCAACAAATGCATATCTGAGTTCACAGTTCCCCAGTTTTCAGTCCAAAAAAACAGACTGGATCCAACAGGCCCCTTCCTTCTTAGTTGCCTGAATACAAGAGAGAAAATTGGCTGAATGAGAGACTGCTGAATGTGTAATTTAATCTGAGGGGCCTAGTTGAGTGGATAGATTAGAGGTATTGAGAATTTGTATTGGTAGGATTGCTTATGAGTGTCCGCGGTGAAAAGTTATTATTCTGCGTGTCGAGGCACTCGGAGATCCAGGCAAACATTAGCGGCCAACAATGCGCCCCCGTTCACGATAGAGGATTCGAGCATGAAGAGCCGAAGTCGGTGGATTGGCTTGTTAGCCTTCATATCAGACATTAATACGATCCTCAAAACCTAGAGAGAAAGTAACATAGGGAGGGAGGGGGGGTGGGAAAGCCAGTTAAGTTCTGCGCCGGATATTATTGCCGTTGTGACCGGCGCACATGCGCACGCTGTTCTGCAAAACACGGAGCATGCAAGTTTGAACAATACGACTCTGAGATCAGTTTGAGTAGGTACAGGTCTCGCTCAAAGGAGTGCTCCGTCATTCCAGACAGGCGCACTAAAAATGTGCGAATTTGTCATATTATTGGAGTGTCCTTGGTTATTAAGTTGGTTCATGAAGCAGGTAGATGGATGTGAAGGCGGGGCTTGGTGATCCTAAATTAAATTATGTTTATGCATCACTCGTTATTTTTCAGTATGACGTGAGTCGGTGGTAAACTCATATGTATTTTCATGGGTCATTAGCTGACTCCGACTGAAGCTTGGGGTCAGATTGTGGTCGGATGATGAATGAAAAGACGGCTGTTACGATCTCCACTGCAGTGATAGCCTTCACTTCCCGACAACCACTTCCTTCTAGGTTGACAGGATTATTGTTTAAGCCGAACAAAAGGCAACAGCAACGACCCCTAACCGGCTCATAATGGTAAATGAGCCGGAAATGGTATCGCTTTGTTCTCAAAATATGCAGGTTTCCGCTCCACACAGTAGCGTTGTTAAAATGGCAGGTCTGTGCATTTTGAGCTTGCTACTGATATGGAAACCATGGCAATTCCACACTGAGGCCTCCGTCCGAGTAAGTCCTGGTCGGCTTTGGGTACCCGGGTGCGCAACTTCACCGTCGATTTTGGTGTTGCGTGAGAGCTTACTGCCCAAAATAGGCAAATGCATCCACTACTCTGAGTTGGCTGCCGCTGTCAGAGATGCGAATGTAATTTTAATCAGTGTCGGGTGACATCTGATGCATGCACACACCTTTTGGTCTCTGCTGATGGATAACCCGAGGTTTGCGCCGCCGGAGGCTTATGCCGCGTTACATATCCGCCTCTGTCGTGGTGTCGCGCAGTCGTCAACGAAGACCAGGTCTTGGAGATGCGCCTCGGTGCCGGCGTGTGTTGTGCATGGAGAGGCTGGACGTCTGCGCCATAGACGATAGGGATCCCAGGGTGCTCACATTGGTAGACGTCAAACAGCATCGCAGAGGACATGAGAATCAAGAGGATGGTGGCATGCACACAGCTATGCTTTAGTCTATTAGTTACAACGTAGACTGCTGACATTTCTCCATTCTCGTGGATAGTTCAGGCCAACCGTACTTCTGCATGACTTTCCAGCGCGCATCTCGATTTAACATATCGAACGCCTTTCGTCCGGTCTACAAAGGCAGTTTAGTGGTGGCTGTGGATCGTCTGGCACTTCTCTTGTGGTTGGCGGGTGGCGAAGGTTACGTCAGCGGTTCCGGGGTGTCTTTGGCAGTCACCTTATCTGTCGAGGAGAAATCCATGCCTCAGGTGCTCAGTGAGCCTAATAAAAAAGACGCGAATGAAGATCCTTCCGATACTTTTGAACAGCGATTTTCCCATATATATATAGTTGAATAGTTGAGGTAGTATGCATTCCGAGATGATAAATGAAGAAAGAATGCTCGTCGGAAAATCGATTTTATATATATATATCGATTTTATATATATATATCGATTTTATATATATATATATATATATATATATATATATATATATATATATATATATATATATATATATATATATATCGGGGAAATAATTTCGAAATTATTAAGTGCAGGACATGGAGTCAGGTGATTCGGACATGACTTTTTAGGGTCAGACCCGAAATTTCAATGAACATTTGGGTCGAAGACAATCAACCACTGTGGAATAACCACGTAATGCCCATTCTACAAACAAGTAGTACTACAAGTAGTATGAATCGTATATGGCACATATATTCTACCGTACTTTCGACATAGATACTAGCTAAAAGCCCAGACACGTGTTTCGCCGATGTGTCTGCTGCTGCGTGACACAGCAACGAGGGGTTCGGCTCCTCAGTGGGTCCCCCAGCGTTCTCTATGCGGTTTCTGGTATATGGACTCCAGAGAATAATCGGAAAATAATTTCTGAAATTATTAAGTGCAGGACATGGAGTCAGGTGATTCGGACATGACTTTTTTAGGGTCAGACCCGAAATTTCAATGAACATTTGGGTCGAAGACAATCAACCACTGTGGAATAACCACGTAATGCCCATTCTGCTGTTATTCAGACAGATTGCTCTGTTCTTCAGTGTGAAATAAAAGTTTACATGTTCGATTTCTAGTAAACCCAATAGCAATCCTGATACGTGCTTCGTGACGGTTGGGGAGTCAGCACGTGTGGCGAGGGTAGATGGGGTTTAAGCCACTGTAACCGAAGCTCAGTTTCCGTCTTCCTGACCTCGTTTTGCTATTGAAACAGAATGGATACAAGGAGATCGTGAGATAAATGCAGTGAAGACCTACAATACTATGACCAACCTCAAAAGTTTATGTCGGAGAACTTCTTAAATGGACCAATGATGAAACAAATATTGGCGTTTACTATGGAGATAGGCGCTTCCTGAATGACTCAAGAATAAACCTGGTATTGACTACAGTCCTCTTTTGTCCAAATGAAAGCAACTATGACGACAGACGGTATGGTCGGTCATTTCGGTCTCTGGCACAAGCTGGGCCCACGCGTGCTCCACGGTTCTATGTAGTACACGTGCCCCCTAAACGGGCCACGTGGTCGATGCGTTGGACCAACACGGGGGCCACATTAGGCCATGGCAGGCGTTATTCGGGTTGCGCTCCCATAACAAATGCCGAACATGGAGGTGTGGTGGCACGCCTAGGGGCGGCTAGGACTTAGGGGACCCAGCCACGCCAGCCACCTGCGTCCTCTCCCGCCTCCGGTCTTCTTGACTCTGTCTTGACACCGGGCTCAGGTGGGGGAGGAGGAGAGAGTGCGGTAGCTGCAGCGCAAGGCTACTATCACTTAAAACTAATTCACGCGCAAGTCACCGTCTCTGCTCCACCCTTCCATGGAGCATACTGTCGACATCGTCGGACTACGACGGTCGAACTGTCATGTACTACACCCTACTGAGCCGACATAAAAGGCACCGGATTGACAAGGATATCACCCAACTGCTCAATGAGTACCCAGAGCGTGCTCACGCCAGTCTATCCTCATCGCCAAGAGCACAACGCGCTGGTTGAGGCACTGCTCATCAACGAGCTGGTACCACCAATCATTGAGTCCGCGTACAGCCACTCTCTCCCTTGAGCGCCATACCCGCGAACACCCAGAATCATCGAACGTCAAACCTTCGGTGCCGACGGTCGGCCAGCTGGCAGGGTCAATCATCTCACCTCTGTTTATGATGGAGTGCGCGCTCCTCAGTTGTTCCGCCCCCTTCCCCCCTTGGACCCCCTTAATCTGTCCAGGCACGGAGAAGGGGGTACGGTCAGATCTCCCTTTTCGGTGCTTAGTTTAGGAACTACCTGAAGCAGAACATGTTTACAGTCACATGAGCACACTAAACTGAAACGCCTTTTGGCAAAGGAAAGTAAAAGTTTCCCAGACGAAATAACGCTTCTTCTCTCGTGTCTCACTAGCTCCGCACAAATCGACGAGTCATCGTTGTGACTGAGACGCACAGTCCCACAAGTTTTTATATGGACCACGCAAATAAGCAGACCAGCTAGAACAGGAATGGAGCAAACGTCCACTTACCCCCTCTAATGCCTGAATAAAAAGAAAGAACTCGGTTGGGTGAGATATAACGGAATGTTAATTTAAATTTGAGCGGTATGCAGCAGTGATAAGAAGCAGAGCTATAGAAAAGCGGTTACTCGGATTGCTTGGGGCCGTCTTGTTGACGCTGAATCGTCCGTCCATAGTGGAAATGACGTATCAGGGTATCTCATCCATTAAATTCGGCCATAAGCGACAGATCTGGATGTCGAGGCACTTGGATCTTCAGACAGACATGAGCAGCCAACAGTGCTGCTCCGGCCGCGACAGATGAGTTGAGCATGAAGAGACGAAGACGGCGGATTGGCTTGCCCGCCTTCAGATCAGGCATAACACGATCCTCAAAACCTAGGGAGAAAGTAGCGCATGAATGGTGAAAGACTAGTTAAGGCCGGTGCAGTACATTATTCCCGTTGTGGCAAACGCACACACACACCGATAGTTCGACCGTCGATTTCGACGGTCCACCGTACGCTCCACAGCAGGGTGGGGCAGGTACGGTGATTTGCACGTGATTTATTTTAAAGTGATAGTAGAGTTTTGCTGCATCTACCGCAGTCTTTCCTCCTACCCCACCTGATCCCGGGGTCATGACAGAGTCAAGAAGACCGGAGATGGGAGAGGGCGCAGGTGGCTAGCGCGGCCGGAGCCGCCCCTGGGCGTACTACCACACCTAGCTCGGATACCACGGAGTGGGAGTGCCATAAAGCCGCATTAAGAAGGAGCCACTGCAGCCTGAATCAGTCCGCCAGTAAGCCACTACACACAAAACACACATTGGGCTGACCAAGCGGTCCGAGTGTTCCCGTCAGTTGGAAATTTTCACCACCACGGCTTTTAGCACACAGTTATAGTTTCAAGCGCGTCACATTGTTTATAGTGAGGAAAATGCGCTGAGTTGTCGACCTAACTGACTCCCAACACCCTCACAATCAGACTACCGTCCGAGCCAGCCAGTCGTCTGATGTGGGATCAGGCGCATTGGCTGACGGGTCGGCGTACCCATCTTCGCGCGCCACAGCACGACCTGGGCCCCATAACGCCCACACCAGGATTCACCAAATCAGGGGATATGGAGGAGCCATCGCCGTCTGACTCTCAGTCCACTGGTCAGCCACTCAACACACACAGCACATACACTGGGCCGACGGCGTGGTCTGGTGTAATCGTCAGATAAGCAGCCTTCAAAGCCACGGTTTCTATGAAACCGTGATATTCTTAGGTACGTGATGCCAGTGAGCGTGTTGTCTATGTATTGGAGTAGGTAGTGTGCGCTTATGTGGCTCAGCATCCGGTGGTTTACCAAAGGCTGTCGTGGAAGCAAATGTGCCTTAATAGGCCCACGCGGTGTGTAAATATGCGGGAGCAGTGAGAGGAGTGGAGGCGGGCGCGTCGACTGTATGTCGAAGCCCCAGACACTGTTTCACCAGCCTCCGTGCAATGGATTCGCAGGTGACCAAGCAGGCCGATGCGTGGGTTGAAGTTGCGGGCGCAGTGGGGGCAGAAGAAATCAGGAGAGGCTGGGGGGATGTCATTCATGGTAGTGGGGGTGGCAGTGGCAGTAAGAATGGCAGGAGCGGAGGGTGTGCATGATGTATCAGTGTTATCGGCATTGCGGTGAATTCCACTGTCCTGAATGCGCATGTGACCGAATAGGCCCATGCGATGAGTAAATGCGCGAGGATAGTGAGGGCAGTGGAGGCGGAGATCTCTGATGTGTGTTGGTGCTCCAAGCACTGGTTCACCAGTCTCTGTACGATGGATTCGCAAGTGACCGACCAGACCGATAAGTGAAATGAATGTGCGGTCGCATTGCGGACAGTTTATGAGAGTACCCATCGCTGGTGTTGGTGGTGGTGACGGCTTTGGCGAAGGCGGTGGTAGTTGCGGTGGTGGGGGTAACAGGTGATGAGTGTTGGGATGTGGTCTCTATGATGGTGGCAGTAATGAAATAGATGCCAGGAGTGAGAGAAGGCGAGTCCGAAGGAGGGTTGACAGAATTTGACGTAGAAATTGGAATTGTCGGATTGTTGGTGCATTGCGTCCGAAGATGTCCAACCAGGCCGATTCGCGCGCGGAAGATGCGTTGACAGCGCGGGCATGTTCGAAGGGCCTGGGCATCGGTGGTGTTGGTCCGGGGCACTGGTGCCTTTCGAGCCGCATTTTTGGTCTTGGGGGTGGCAATCCGGTTGGCCTCATAGATTGCTGAACCAGTCTTCACGGATCTTCTCCATGCCGGTCTTTCCTGGGCGAGGTCCTCCCAGGTCGCCATCTTGATTTTCAGTTGATTCAGCGATTTCTTCAAAGTGTCCTTGTAGCGTCATTTTTGACCTCCCTGTCGGCAATCACCCGTAGCGACATCTCCTTAGAAAATTCGTTTGGGTAGTCGCTCGTCGTTCATCTTCATTAGGTGGCTACTCCATCGCAGTTGCACTTGCCTCAGCATGGCATGGATGCTGAGGATGCCGGTCCGCTCCAAGACTTCCGTGTCCGGGATCCTGTCTTGCCACCTGAGCTTCAGTATTCTGCCGAGGCAGCTGAGATGGAAGTGATTCAGCTTCCTGGCTTGGTTCGAGTAGACAGTCCATGTCTCCGCTCCGTAAAGGAGTGTCGTCAAGACCACGGCCTTGTACATCTTCAGTTTGGTGTTCAGGTGAATACCGTGGCGATTCCACACGGAGGCCTGCAGCCGGCCGAAGGCCGGACTAGCTTTGCTGAGAGATTGAGGACACTTTATAAGTGATCAGCCTAGTGCTTCAGAATTTGGGATTTCTCTGTGAGCAGCATTGTGCCGTCAGAGCTGAGCAGCGGTGCGGTCCCCTTGATGCAGGGGCCGTAGATGGCCTTAGTGGCTTTGAAAAAGTTTTTATTTTCATTGCGGTCTGCATAACCCTGGATTTCTTCAGCCTTTCGGACCATCCAGGTGTCCTGCATCTTCCGCAGCCGTTGCTGTACAAGGCGGCGGCATCTGACGAAGGCTGCTTTGGTGGCAACAGTCCCAAAGTCCATGTAGGCTTTGTGTAGTCCATTCTTCTCCGCGAGTAAGTTGCTGATGTCAGCGTCATTGTCGTCAAACCAGTCCTGGTTTTGATGGTGTGCGAGTCCAAGGACTTCGAGGGCGGTGGACTGGATGACCTTTCGCAGTTGACATCATCGTGTTTCCACGGTGGCATTATTATGTGGAGCATGCAGTTTCTCCAGCACTCCCTGCCAGGCAGCGTGGTCCGTCCCGACGCGGGCATTGAAGTCACCAAGGACCATTAACTTGCACAGTCGCCAGCCGGGTGTGCAGGTCCTCGTACAATTTGTCCTTCACCTCCTCAGAGCTCGTCATTGGGGAGCGTAGGCGCTGATGATGGTGGCAAATTGGTCTCCCCGAAGAGGCAGGCGGAGGCTCATCAGGCGATCATTGATACCCTGCGGCAGACAGGGCAGACGTCCCACGATGTCGTTACGAATGGCAAAGGCAACACCAGCGTCGCGTCGCTCTGCCTTTGGCCGGCCGCTCCAGAAGAAGGTGTAGCTGGCACCCATCGCCTCCAGCTGACCCTGTTCAGAGAATCAGGTCTCGCTGGGGCAGCAATGTCCAGCTTGTAGCGCGCTTGTTCCTGAGCGACTTGCGCCGTTCTCTGTTTAGACCGGTTACTCCTAGGATTGTCTAAAAGGGAACGAACATTCCAGGCTTCTAGTGTGAGTGGACTCACCCGAGCAGCCTGGAGGGTATGGCGAGGGGGATGGGGACGGGGGTGTAAATATTTGTATGAGTTTTACGACCGCGTCTTTTGCGATCTGCGAGCTGCGGCCAGCTGCAGAAGACGTGAGACCCAGCATTCGTTCAGGGCACCTTTTCTAGCCCCTTCCTTCACGAGGAGGCAAGCAGTGCTGTCCCTAAATAAGGCTGCTCGGACATCCCAGATGGCTGCCGAACTCCACTATCGGTCACGGTCTTGTTCTAGTGGTAGAGCAACCCGAGTTAGCCTGGGCCGCCTACGGGGTTGCTGTTGCCCCCACCGTAGGGCTTTTTGAGAGTGGGGAGGTGGGAAGTTCGGGAGTCAGACATACCGGGTGTGGAGACACACACAACACCGGAGACCCTCCCTGGTTTAGCCCATCAGTCGTGACGGTTGCCCGGGTTGTGGCCACTGGGAAGAAGCCAACTTCGAGGAGCCACAGTTGAGGGTTGGGTACCAATTAGAGGCGGCCACAGGAGCATTCACCACCTGTACGAGACAAATGGAGCGACCAAATGCTATCTGTGTGGTGCTACCCCTAACTAGTACCCCTAAACCACACACACGCACACACGCTGTTCTGCCGAACACGGAGAGTGCAAGCCTGAATAACAAGGCTCAGATGTCAGTTTGGATAGGTTTAGGTCTCGCTCAAGAGTGTAACCAGCAAAACAAGAGGCTAGCGATGTGATCGCTGTTAAGGGGAAAAATTGCTGCATCATCCTAGGCAGGCGAATTCTATAAAGGAGACTACGAATTCTTCGGTCATCTTATTCGAGTCTGCCTCTGGTTATGAAGGTAGTTTATGAAACAAACGGATTACGCTTGTGGTCAGACCGTAGCCCAAATACACTGCGTTGAAGGTACTATGATGCAAAATTTCCGAAGATTCACCTTGAACCCTTCATATTACTACCTATAACTTACCAGCCGCGACGACAAAAGCCTCGACAGTGGCCTCTGAGATGGTCAGAAATTAGGATTGCAGTTCAAAGTGGAAGTTTTGCTCGAGAAGGAAGTGGTCGCTCGATCAGTCGTCTACGATAGTGTTAGTCTCACTTAACAAAATAAAACGAAAATGCGTGCTGTCCTCGTTATTGTGATCCAGGTTTATCCTGCGACACGTGGGACAATCGAGGGAGACACAGTTGCGTATTACGACCGCTAGGGTGCATGAGTGACGCCCACAAATTGTGCTTCATTTATTCTCAATGCACAGGTGGTAATTTTCCGATTTGACCCGAACCAATGGAGCGGCATCAGATGATTCTCATTCCATCCTTTGGGCTTGAAGCCAGTGAGCGAGGGATGACTGTCACGACTTTCCACGATAAATAAAAGGTAGGATAGGAGAGATAAAGAGACGAGCTCTCAAAAAAGGGGACTCTGGGGTGAACAGGCCATCTAAGGATGGAAATATGCGTGCAGAAACGAGGGAATTTTCTCACTCACCCGGCTTCAGGAGATCCCAGCTTTTGAAAACCGCGCCTCTGCAGATGACACTTACACCCTCAGGATCCTCCAATATGGCCTGGAGCAAATCAAAGATAGCAATCAGTTCAAGATGACTGCAAAATGCTCGGCCGAAACACAAACCCCCCAAGGACGATGGTTATGGAGTGGGTGGGATCACATAGGGAAAACATGACAAGTTGCACCAGAATGCAAAAGAAAACGAAGGAAAAACATGCAAAACGCGCTTTAGACGTAGTTGTCATCGCCAGCCTGTCATCATCTACTCCTTTCCGATTCTTTTAGTTTTCTAATTTATGGGAAATACATCGAATTGATGCAGTAATATCAGGCCTTCGAGACTGCTGCCGAATCCATTTTTTCAGTCATTTGGTCTGTCCCACCTCAGAATCAGCTGAAGTAAACATTTTCGTGCTCCCTGGAGTAGACGCAGTAACGGTACATTACGCATGAATTAATTTACAGTAAAGCAAAATTATGCAGAGTATACCGCATCCAAATCGATTCAGCCAGGAGCAGCAGAAATGAAAGGTGACAGGAGACCATCATTTGAAAGGTCAATACGACTTGCTTCATTTCACCCGATTATGAAAAACTCAGCGACCTCGGTGGGATTCAAACTCACAACAGCAAACAGAAGGCTTCAGTTCAGCCAACGCTTGAACCACCTGAGCTACTAGACTCCATCAGGAGCCATCAGTTTAGCCACACCAGGGTGACGTTATTCGCCCAGCCTACTGCAACGTATACAATCCACCAATTCTGATACGGTAAGCTGACTGCCCAATCAGGATGTCCGAATCAGGGAATTGCGGCAAATTTGAATAATTCATTTGATCCCACTTCCACCCCCACCAAAGTGCCCGCGGTTTCCTTGTTGCTAGTAGCTGAGATTCGGCAGCAAGATAGAAACCGGGAGGGGGAAGCTCAGTTTTCACGCAACGGGCTTGCATGAAGCATTTTAACTAAACACGCAAATGCAAGGGAAACAGAGGAGAAAGCGGCGACCCACCTTGTCAGTCTTTGGGAGAACAGCCATCACGTGAGCACCGAGGAAGTATCCGGCTTCACGGAAGACGTGTTTACAGAGCTCGTCCCCATTGCGGCCCACTAGAAACAAAGCCGAATCGGATGAAAAATATAGGAGGAGGGGGGGGGGGTAAATTAAATAAAATCAAAGCAGTCCCAAAGCCCAGTTATGGGAATAAAACAACTCCGGTGGAAGCACAACAGCCGAGTGCCTCCAAGATAGTCAAGTCAAGGCCCCCTATGTTATGGAAACCGTGGTAATGTGGTTTTAAGGAGGGAGGGGGGGGGGCTAGGGGGCTAGGGAATAAATGAACAGCAATCCCGGTTTTTGAAACTAACCAAAATTGTCTACCGAAAGCAAATTGAGAAGCAAAAAGAAAAACTATCTTGGCTATTGTGCTTACACCTAAAACTCCAAAGTTGCATTAGGTGTTTTAAGATGGAAACAGGCATGAAATTAAAGATATGTATGTTGGTGTTTTATACCTAGTAACAATAAGGTAGAATCCTACCCTGCCAAAAGACAGATGGGCCTACCGAACGGTCCTCATGCCAGCAAGCAAGACAGTGAGAATATGTCTATTCCTAAGCAGAGCGTGTCAATAAATTCCTATTTTTAAAGGACGTCGAAAAAAAACTAGACATAACGTGAAGACACGTGTGCTTTGGCCATAAATAAAATTGATAGAATTCGAAAAGGTATATAAAATAGAAATTAGCGCACAAGAGCGACAGTTTTATCAGCACACAAGAAAGTGACTAAGACATAAAGACTGGGAACCATTTTATATTCGGAAAAATTTTCATCCGGTAGCATGTGATAGCATGAGGCATGCAGTAACACGCAAAAAACATACTTTCGCCGAATGTCTTGCAGAGAGATGAGAACTCATTCTTCTTGAAGTGATACAACGGTTCCAGGAGGTCTATGTTGCTCCTTAGTGAAAAGTGTTTGAATAATGCTTTGCGCACTGGCTCAGTGTCGTACGGACACTTAACAAGACCCTCGTCATCATCCACATAGAGTTTCATGCAACGATGAGTGATCCAAAAGCCTGGGAAGAAAAGGAGGCAAACGAAGAGTTAGGCGGGAGCGGGCGACAACGATCCAAGCAAGGAAAACAGTAAATGTTACTCTTCTGCGAGCTACAAATGGTCCCGTAGATGCAAACAGTAAATTAAGCATCCATAAAAAAAGCATTCATAATAGTTTGAAGGAGAGGGGGCGGGGGGTTAAATACGGCCAATATGAAACATACAAGAAGAAGCTGAAGAATTTCAGCTGATTAAAGTTGAAATCACTAACCAGAGGCCTCATCACCAAGCATATAGCCATAACCGCCGATGCGTTCGTAGGAAAGGTCTTCTCTGATATAACGACAAGTAGAACCCGTGCCCGCAATTACCACGATACCAGCTGAAAAAAATCTATGAAGATTAGAACAATTCATTTTGCGGTAGTCTCAACTCTGCCTTGCATACGCGAGGGACATTTTGAGGGGAGGGTGAAGAAGGGTGGCAAGATTGTTGAAGGAGAGAGAAAACTAAGGCTGGGTAGGCACCAGATGGCTTCGCAAAACGTACTGAGAAACAGGTTTGTGCAGGACACTACAGGCAAAGGGCAAGCGAAACAGTAGGGCTTTACTAGGCAACAGGTTCGATATTTTGGAGTATCTACGATACGTCTTCGATTACCCCACAAAAAGACCTCACCCTAAATTTGTTTGCAAAAATGTAAAATCGCACACATTCCTGCTCCCCAGCGTACAATAAAAGAGTATTAAACGTAACGTTGGAAGGGAATACGGACAAAGACAAAGGAGACTGGCACGGTCATTTCTGGCTTACCAGTCATCGTCAGCTAGCCATACCCAACCACGAGTTTGGATAACCTGGAATTCGTACGCAGATTCGTTGGTTGTTGAACGCTCAGTCCAAAGTCCTACTATGGAACCATGGGCGCATTGCCCTATCGGTTGCTATCGGGAGTATATACTACCATGGGAAGGAGCATTCACGGAATATGTTAATCATGGACAGCCAGTGGGCTCAGTCTACAGCCTTTGCAGGCAGTCACATGGCGACAGGTAATTATATAGTAGGAGTGCCGACAAGTACTAGGTACACCAGGAGGACTATAATCGAACTGCAAGGCACAACGCGACGATCATGCCTGTACTCTAATCGGTTAACGCCCTTACAGCTAACTTAACGCTGCCTGACGACAGACGAAAAGGGGAACACGATGCTATGATGGAAAAAGGCGAAGGCTTTCTAACACTTAAAACGAAATGCAGGACCGATTGGGACAAGAAACACAGACAACCAAAGACTCGACGTAAGTCGGGTGAGACTCAAACATGCACGCATGACATACTGGATCTGAAATGTATACATTGTTTCAGATGCTCAAGTATCTGGAGCAGAAAGCAAAGTTTCTGGCGAAAAGGGCGTATAAAATCGTCTTGTTTGTGTGCAGCCACCCGCGATGGCTTAAGACGGTCATTGCAAGATAAGACAGGGCGTGCGTATTTCATCCTGCAAACCGGCCAAAGCAAATCCCCTTTGAATTTAAACGCGAGCTCTGAAGCCCAGTGGTAGAAAATGTAACCTAGAGAATAACTGACTCTGATTTTCAATGCAGAAATTCCGGGTTGGATTATGATTGGCTAATGGCAGACAATAAGTCGAAAACAGGTACGGTCTCCTTTGACTTTTTATTCAATGAATACTAAGTAAAAACACAGCCCATCAACTGTATGCATATTCACGAACTGTGCGTGCGAATAAAAAAAATACAAGTAGGCGTCAAGATGAAACGGATTAGAGACTCAATTTATAAACATCTACAAAACGCTCACACCTTAGTGCGCCAAAATGTCACACTTTAGTGATGCTGGGCCATTTGTATACTGTGTAAGGACACACCTTTATCGGTAGCGGCATAGAGCGTGCCGAAAGTGTCGTTACAAGCGAAGACATGGTCAGTAACAGTTTGGCTAGATGCCATGAAATTCATTTCACAGTCGCGAACATTGTCTTCCGAGTCCACTCCGCTGAGAGCTAAGCCCTGAAAATAGCGAAGAATGAGAACAAAAGCAAGAATGAGCCCACAAAAAGGGTAAGGTTTATGCTTTCATAACATTACAAAACAAAAAGCCAAACACATTGATTAAAAAGGAAATAGCATATAAAAAGCGAAATTAAAACTGGTAACCTGAAGGACGAATTCGCATTGATACTTCGATGGTAACACGCTGTCTTTATGTTAAAACTTGTCCTTTTCCCCAAGATATAATTTGGATCAGTTTATTCATCAATGACGTAGTATTGACTTTTTGTACTTTATACGATAATTCGGCTGATCAAATTATTTACTGTAAAAAGCGCAGGGAAAGCCCATCTCTCGCAGTCATCTATGTCAGAATCAGAAATCTGGAAAGCTAATACTTCAAACATCCAGTAACTCAATTTTCATACGAGCTACACATATAATGAGTGCTCAGTGTAGAATAAATTAGTTCTGTCTTCTGATGATAGGGATCGCGGACAGAAGTTAAGTATTTCAGCCTAATTAAGTGTGCCCTAAAACCACTAATATCTGAAAAGAGAACGTAGGCCAAGACATAACACTTTTACGCGAAAACAGATCACGTACAGGATTAAGCCGAAGTAGTTAGTCTCAAAAATAAATCTTATTATTACGTAGACGCACAAAAACTTACAAATTGCAAACATTTACGGAACCAGGCAGTTTATCAAAATATTAACGACCAAAAGGTCTGCTCATTAAAAACGAAATAGGATTAATGTGGTAAAATTTTTGTCCACATGAGTTAATCGCATTAAAGATTTTAAATAACAAGCAAGGTACTAAATCGTAGGCATAAATAATCGAGGAAACTAATAAATTTATATTTCTAACTGGTTTCGGGAGCCGGTCAATAACTCGATTCAGATTCGTACTAATGTTAACATACTAAGTGAGCATTGTATTGAGCAATTGACTTTGCAATATATTTCAGCGGCTTGATGTTTCGATTTCATTACATCCCTCCCTTTAAGTCAGTTAGAACAAATATTGAAAGCTTTTATTTGTTCCTCCTTTTCAGAAACTGCATTTGGAAACTAAGAAATTAGCCTCATAAGCATTTCATGAGAAGTAACACTAGGACAGACTTCTGGGAAGGTGACGAATCCAACGAAAAGAAAACGCATGCCACCATAATTTTCATTGAATAGTCGAGGGGATAATTGGTTTTTGTGAGTGTCTGCTCATTTACTAGTAAGTAAACTTACCACCGCAGCCAGTTTTGTATCTGTCGGAAGGTTAGCCTTCTTGAGTGCCTGTTCAATGAGATTCAATATTCTCTTCACAGCCTCTGGATACCCGAGAAACTAATGGAAAGAAGTAAAGAGTAGGATAAAGCAAAGCCCAGTTCAACACATCCGATGATTTACCAATGTTTACCGGTAGAAAACATCTATTCGGAATGTTTTCATGACCAACTGAATTATCCCCTGTGCCCTCGTAGGTCTCCACGGCTGAAGATGAGGACCTGAACGGCAGCTCAAGACAACCAGTTTTATACGAGGACGTGATCCGAAGAAAAGGGAAGCAATATACTAAAATTATAAGCGACAAAACCGATTGAGTGACTAAGGGCTAAACTTGCGAAGGGCCGGACATCCCAAACTGAGTCGTCATATTACCCATTTAACTAACACAAATACGCTCTTTCACTGCAAGGAGGAGCCGTATTATTTTAATTATACACAAACAGTTGGATTTTTGCGTTTGCTCGTGCCAATTGATAACGCAAGTTCGTTAGAAAATCTAAAATTTTATGTTGAATGTCAAATTCAACGATCGAAAAAGAGACGTTTATGCTTGCCTCTAGATAGATTCATCGCCAATATTTTGATTACTTATCAAAACATGAATAAAAAAGACTCTAAAAAATCAGAAAAGAATAGCGATGCAAAGAAAATCAACCCAAAATTAGTACAAAAACGTGCGCTGAAGAAGAGAATATTTACAAATTATTCATTGAATCAGTTTTCCTGGAAGGGAAATAATAAGCTAAAATGCGTCTAGGGAACTGTTAAACTGAGTCTATTGAAGTAATATGAATATTACTACGACTAATATACGTTCACGAAAAAAATGGACGCTTAGTTGGAAACAACAATGTCAAGTATGTGAGAAAACATTAAGTTTACCCATTGATTCACATGAGGACCCACTATCGTTGAAAGCAGTTCACCGGTTGAAGATAAGATAACAACCTCGGTTGATGAAGATCCTCTAAAATGCGGCATAAAAATAAAATCATAGGCATGCCTATATATATATATATATAAGTTCACGTTTTAGTCAGAGATTTTCGGGAATGCTGAGTGGAAAGATATTCGTATCCTTCAAAGCATGTTCAAACAGAATCGAATAAGGTGTTAAACAGTTACACAAGTTTTTTATATTCTGAAGATTTAAGGCGAGTGTTCCCCTAACGTTAAAATGCAATATTTCAAGCTGGCGCGCACCCTTCAACTCCACAGAAGTACATCATGTGCAGCTTAATGTAACGGATCGAGAGAACGTAGGTCACAAGTGGTTCTGGCTGTAAAACAGTGCGAACGGCAGAAAATAAAAGGCCGAAGTGTGCGCCCACGTATTTTGGAGCCTCGCTAGTCGAATGAACGTTAAGATTGACATCCGTGGCTGTGATTGGTTGGAGGGACTTATCACGAGAAATAGAACAACCTTGAGTTATTCATATTTCTGTGAAGTATTGTTTATTAAAATGTATTCCGTTTAGTATTTTCATAAGAAAACAAATTAAACCATAGGAGCCATTGTTTTGTAACCTACTTACGATTGATTATTTGTAGGAATGGCGGTGATTCATAAATTTTCACCTTAAAATTGGAAAATCGCGTGCGTGCCACTATAGAGGCTACAACGGGAAGATTTTACAAGGATGTCTGTAAGTTTTCATATTTTGAGAGTCGTATTTTGTCAAATATTTTGCCCTTAAGCCTTCATCTAAAAGCCAAAAGGGTGTCGGTGGTAACCGTCTCGCTTTGACGAGTGCCATGGTCGTACCCCTCGATGACTGAAGAAACTTGGGACCGTGGCAAGACGTGGCAATGGTGTGGCATAGTTTGGATATGCTTTGCGTAGAAAATTTGGGAAGAGGCTTCTTTCTACTCGTTCAATTACACTTCTCATGGCCTTGATTTTTTACCAGTGCATAGAGTGTTTAAAGTTGTTGACTCTAGTAGTACCCTTAAATCTATCTTATAGTACCCTCATGTCACGATTAGCAGACCATATAGGTGCATATCCGAATACCCAAAGTAACACCGACCTTGTAGTGGGAAAAAGGGTAGTATAAGGCAATTTTAGTAAGGACAAAAATTGTCAGTCAAGGGAATCCATATTGCTTTCAAATCCGAGAAGAAGTATCACTTCTTGTGGCTACTGGTGGCTCCTGTGGAGGATTATAACTTTGTTCAGACATACATGCTACGAGGAATGTAAAAATTGTTAAGGAAAACATAGTAAAAAATACCTGTTTAAAATTTAAATTACTGCATCATTGGAGTAGTATGCTTTGTATGAGCGACAATTTTGCTTAATTCAATTCATTTTTTTGAGGTAAATTGGCGCGGGACTTTGAGTACTCTTTTGGTGACGTGAGATTAAGTTCGGTGTGCTGAGAAACAATTTCGGTTATAGAAGTTAAAGAAAACCCAAAATATGACTATTGGGATATGATACTCAAGTGATCCGTTAAATCAATAATCGCTCCGGTAATCTTCGAACAAAACTCTGTCACGTTTCCCTTTAAAGTATCTCAGCGATAGTGACATCACAATATTGGCAGGAAGGGCATTCCATGGTTCAATCACTCTTACAGAAATGGAGAAATTACGCACATCCAGCCTGTTCAGGTGAACGCACAGTTTTAATGGGTGATCTTAGAGATTGGTCGGGGGAGCAAATTCAAAGAAGTCCTCAAGAGCAAGCTAGCAGTCCAATCCTTCCATAGGGCGGAATGTCTGTACCCTAATAGCAATGAACTACGAATCGAAGCTAGACAAGTCGTTCTTCAATCGGAGCTAGAATTCGATTGGTTACCCGATTAAGCGTCGCTAAGGGAGCAAAAGGTTTCGCGCATCATTATTGGCAAATCGATCGGATTATGAGTTGTCAATCGCGCGCGTGCCCTGCCACACCACTTCCTGCGTTCTCGCGCTGCAAAACGAACGCTAACCAGCCTGCACTCTACTAAATAAATAATAAATAAATTGTATATTTAAGGCCCAGAAGGCCCCATCATTACAAACTGAGTACCGTGGTTTAAATAAATAGAAAGTTGATAATTGCTGCACTATGTGAGCAGCCATATGAACAGCAGAAATGAGTAGTATGGTAAACATATCCGATTTAAAATGTTTTGTCATTTTTAAAACAAAAGTCAACAATCTTTGGCATATACGGTGAACTGGAAAAGAAGCAGTAAAAAAACTCATACGGTTAAATCGGAGGCGGAGTTCAGCGAGCCGCCAATTTAAAAAATAGGAGAAAAAACTGCTTCACTAAAAAAATAAAAGCCAAATGCAATGGGATAGTATTATGATGTTGCTGACAACGTATGAGGGTTTGAAAAGTTCCTTGTCGGGTGAGAGAAAATATATCAGTCAGAGCTACTGTTTATAAACATCAGTGGAGGTGAGAGAGGACGAACTCATAGTAGACAACATGGTCGAAACGAAGAGTGGACAGTAGAGGTCATGAGATCATCATCGAGATGCGACCTTGCTGACTGCATAGTCCATCACCAAAGAGGCGAAACCATCAGAACCCGCGTCAATCATCAACTGAACCTGGAGAACACCGTCAGGGTTGCAAATTCGGAGGTAAGTATCAAGGTTGTCAAGAGTTCGCAATGCTAGTTTAAAAGGAGGGGAAGAAAAAGTGAATGCAAAGATTGACTCTGCAGAGGATGATAGAAATATAATAAGAGACCAATATAATGTCAAGTGAGCTGCCTCAAATACCAGGAGGACCCTTTTTCAAAAATCCAAAAAGTTGCGAGATTGGGAAGGAAACAGAAAATAAGGACTTAATATCTTCCGAAGTTAAATGTTTGCGTACTTTGGTTTTGAAAATAGCTAATGTAGATGACAACCTTATTTGCAGCGGAAGATTATTCCATTTGAAAGCATATTTGGAGGCAAAAAACGGAGACTGGTTAGTTGTGGAGCTAAGGGATGGTGAAATGATCATGGAGGAATTACGAGTGGCATCGGGTTGATCTACCGGAGTGAGAGCGTTAATTCGTAGAAGATTTGGGCTAGAGTTAACGCGAAACAGGAAGAAGAGACCGGCTTCGAGTCTTCTAACCCACAGAAATTTATTGTTTGCTAACTGGCATCTATCCGTATAGAGATACTGGATCCAGGAAGAGAAAATAGTCTTCGAGTAAAAACCCTCTGAACTTTTTCAATCTTACTGCGGTCAGAAGCGTTCATCAGCCCAGAGAGGGGACAGCACTATTCTAGGATAGGAAGAATAAACATGCGTTATAGGTTTAACTTTATTTCCGTAACCTGCAGCTCAGGAATACGCCCAGCTTAGTTTCACTCAAAGCGAGATCAGTTGTAAATAAGATGGCTGAGCTTAGAACAGTAGTCTTTGAGCTTGATCCAGATGTGCTGTGCATCACTGAATCATAGGCTCACTCTCTTTTTTCTGACTCGATGCTTGCTATAGATAATTTCAATTTGTACCGACAAGACCGCGCTGAAAAACGTGGCGGTGGTTGCCTCCTTTATATTAAGTCATCCTTTGTACATTTCCCGTTTCAGCTTAGCATTTCGTCCTTTTCTGGAAATGTATGCGTTGCTTCAGTTATCCTCCCTCACAATAAATAAGCGTTAATTGGCTGTGTGTATAATCCTCCGTGTTATTCTGGCAATGAAAGCGAGCTCTGTGAACTATTTGAAAAAGTTGCAGACACTCAATTTGATGTCAAAATAATCGTAGGCGATTTCAATCTGCCAGACGTTGACTGGCAGGCAAATTCCTATCCGCCTAAACACCGGAAATTGGTTGGTACTATTAACTTTTCAAAACATGTCCCATGCGACCTTAAAGACCCTTTAAGAACCACCAATTAATTGTTCTCCAACTTGGACAATTTGATCTTCGTTACCACTTCACTAGGTCTGTTCCGGACAATACTGTTTCATCTGCATGTACTTATTTGCTTCCTGCTCATCTGGAATTCTTCCTTGTGCCGAAATTCGTCATAAAACGGATCAAATTGGAATTTGGTTATCATCTTATTCCAGTTGACTGCGCAGGCTCTGCACCAATAAAAACTGACAACCACTCAGGGAACCAAACGTGTACAACCTCGTGAAGATCTGAAGTTATCCAGGACCTTCGAAATATCCGAACGGCTGAGTCGTTCCTGAATATCCTTCATACCGTTTATAGTATTTTTTTCCAAAAGCGTTTTTTAACAAGTATAAACATTTTTGCTCAAATTGCATTAAATACTCGCCATACTCCCAAGCCAGTTGGAAATTTTCGTTATACGCTCAAAGGAGAACATACTTTTACGCAGTGTTTTTAACATTTATGGACTCAAAACAATTGTTTGCTAGCAACAGAACCAGTCACGGAACTTCCTTTAAAGGAAAGCCTGTTGAGTTGGCTTCGACATCCACGACTGGCACTCAATCAGTTTATACTTACAACCAAAAACCAGCAAAGCACGCAGAAAGCGTAATGGCAGCCAAATCCTTCGGCTACGAGGACGAATCTTGCGTTGGATGTTCTTATATTTACTAAGAGTTCAAAAACTGGAAAATAAGCTTGCAGACCTAAGGGAGCTCTTGCAAGATAACATTACTCGACGAAATACGCTTAGCAATATTCCAGTTAAAAAGGCAGTGACTAAAGCACCAAAAGTATCAAAAACTACAATATGTCGAAGGCGGTTTGTCCAAGTGCGTGATCCTACATCTAAGCGCCGGTCGAAAAGTATCTCTGAGACACCAGTACCTTATTAATGGCACTGCATTAAAAGAGGTCGAAACATACAAAGATCTGGGCATGTGGACAACTCTGAATTTGATGCCCTCAGAACACTGTAAGAAAGCAGTCCAGAAGGCAACATGTACACTACATTGGATCAGACGTGCGTTTAAAATATTCCCCACCTGATCTATTCAGAAAAAGTCTATGGCGCCTTTGTGAGACCACATTTAGATTACGGAGTACCAGCTTGGATACCGTGGATGAAGAAAGATGTTGACCTCCTCGAACAGGTGCAACGGAGAGCAACGAAGATGGTTGACGGTCTTAAGACTTTACCGTACCAAGACAGATTGAAAAAGCTTGACTTATTTCCTCTTTCCTACAGGCACTTACGGTGTAGCCTGCTCTGGACATTCCGGATTATCCGGGGCCATGATTCCACCCTGAGATCGGAGGATTTCTTCGACTTTGCCTGCACAACTCATCTGCGTGGTCATCCTTACAAGGTTAATAGCGAACGCACGCGATTGAACCTCAGAAAGTTTTGTTTAAGCCAACGAGTGGTTCGAACTTGGAACTCGTTAACAAGTGAGATGGTTACCTCTGAAAGCATTATTGATTTTAAAAGAAGGCTAGATTGCATTGTATTTGACAAAAGACGACTGTCACAGCATGATTTCTTAAAACCAGCCTTTTAAAATCTTTCGGGCTCTACTTTTCTTCCACAATGTTTCGCCTATGGCTGTGAAAACGCATTTATAATTCAGTATAATTCAGTATATATAAGGGAGATAGGCAGAGCCTTTGAAAACCCTATTTACAGATAGACGCTAGCAAAACAAGCAAATGTTACATGGCGATAGTCGTTTTAGTATATCAATCATTGCTGTCGACTTAAAAATATGTTCATCAAGTAAAAATTGCATCAAGTCTTCTTTTAAACATTTCAACGCTTTCAGCCTGAACAACTGAGGCTGGCAGTTTGTTCCATTCATCAATCACCCGTTGGGAAAAGAAGTTGGCCCGCACTTCAAGTTTGGCGTGATTTCTTTTTCAGTTTGAATTGGTGACCCTCGGAGACTTGTCATGTTTGCCAATTCAAAAAAAGTTGGCCATCTGAAGAGCACAATCAACTCCTCTGACCAGTTTGAAGAC
>WEDG01004210.1:0-15000 GCA_017591395.1 Schistocephalus solidus
GGTTATGAGTTTCAGTCGCGCGAGCTCAGTAATCTTCCTCTTCACATATGCAGCCTGCATTTTAGTCGGATCCTCTGTGTCTAGGCTTCCCTGTCGTTGAATGCTTCGATTAGCTTTTCGTCGATATAGTCAGTCTTTTTCCCGATAACGGTGGCACCACCCTTGTCAGCAATCACAATCACTATACTATGGCCTGTCTTTAGAGATTGAAGTCCCTTTTCTTCGTCGATGGGCAAGACTCGGTGGTGTTTCTTTTGCCGAAGGAGACTAGTGGCACAGCTGCGTATGTCCTCACGCATGTCTTCCGTCACAGCAGAGGTTATTGGTATAGATTCAAGGCTCGCTAGGAAGTTTGTAGGCGCAGCATCAGTGTGGCTGAATTGTGTACCTTTAGTTAGTAGGACTATTTCAGCAGATGTTAGAATCCTTTTGCAAAGGTTAACAACTCTTGTTGATCGGTGGTTTTCGTTGATAGGATGAAGAAGAGATTGCAGTTTCAATTGAAGTTTAGCTCGATTTTTAATACTGGCGTCTATAGCAGTGGCCTTAATTCGTTGTAGTACGTTCTTGAATATATTTTCAGGTAGTGCTGAAACGCACCATGCTCGAAGGTCCGATATAGTTGGTTGCACCCATAACCTAACAACAGCCGCTAATCTTTTCTGGATCCTGTAGAATCTCATTGTCTCCCCACCCCTCCCTGACACGGCGAACCACAGCTGAAACTCTTAAAACCGCCAACATCGGCGCAATTACCTCTGTCCCCATCCCGGGTCGATGACCATTAATTTCACCGTCTGCAGTCGCATTTACTCGCAATCCCCCTTCCCCTCCGACACAGAGAGCCCTAACAGCCGCCCCTCCCTACCCGGACGGAATCCTACCGTAATTATGTGCCCATCCCTCTCACCCCAGTTGGTTGTCTGTCCTTGTCTGTCCTGTAGCACAATCTGTTCATCTGACCATTTCACGTTCTCCTCTGTTTATTTCATCTGACGACGGGTTGGTGTGACCAACTTGAAAATTCACGAGTACGACTCCATTTACCAACAAGTTTTTCTTCTTCACTATATCATCTTGGAATGCACACTACCTCAGAAATTCAATATATATGGTATGGAGGCGCACACCGATCGGTTACAGGACTCACTCGTCCTGTTGTGCCTTAGGGCTAACTCTTGTTTGATTTTGAAACGTCAGGACAATAAAACCATGGTTCCCGTGATCGCCTCTTCTTCTCATATATATATATATATATATATATGATAACGTATTGCTCACCGATCTGCTTAATGAACATGTATGTTCCGTTGTGCCCTGGAGCTCAGACTAGAGCCCTCGAAGGCGGTCGCATAGCGACATGAAGCATTTGTTGATAAAGTGGAACCGACAAAGACAAGAGAGACCGGAATGGCCATGGTATGTAGGTGCACACCGATCGGTTACAGGACTCACTCGTCCTGTTGTGCCTTAGGGCTAACTCTCCAGCCCCGCCAGCAGCCGCAAGGACAGCTAAGGATATAGGCAGAATAACATTACCGTCAAAGACAAATTGAGACTGGAATATATATATATATATATATATATATATATATATATATATATATATATATATATATATATATATATGATAGTGTGGGGCTCACCGATCTGCTTAATGAACATGTATGTTCCGTTGTGCCCTGGAGCTCAGACTAGAGCCCTCGAAGGCGGTCGCATAGCGACATGAAACATTTGTTGATAAAGTGGAACTGACAAAGACAAGAGAGACCGGAATGGCCATGTCTGGCTTATTAGCCGTCATCAGCCACTCATACCCAATCCCTATATATATAGGCATATTTTCCTGAAGTTTCAGAAGCGTACAAGCTTCCTTCGTCGGAGGTGAGTATCGTACTGTGTCTCACAGTAATTATAGGGGATGGCAGCCATGTTGTAACACAGTGTTGATTGTACGGGTTTACCTTAACAGTGTACACTGTAGGGAGGATATGGTGGGGGCTTCCGTAATTGGCTTTGACGTTCATCGCCCACATAAACACGAGAAGCATCTCTGTAGTCACCGGGGCGAAGGAGGGGGTAGGAGAATAATTGCTGTCAGCTGGCATGTCCTTCGTCGAGGGTCGACGTTTGACAGTTGGCAGCCCTCGCCCGCGTCCGCATTGACCTTAATTGTCCTGACGTTTCAAAACATACAAGCTTCCATCGTCGGAGGTGAGTATCGTACCGCGTCTAACAGTATTTATAGGGGGTGATAGCCAGTTTGTAACACAGTGTTGATTGTACGGGTTAACCTTAACAGTGTGCACTATAGAAGGACGGGGTGGGGGAGTCCTTAATTGGCTTTGTCGTTCTTTGCCGGCATACACACAGGAATCATCTCTGTAGCCACCGGGGTTAAGAAGGGGGGAGGAAATTGCTGTCAGTTGACATGTCTCTCGTTGAGGGGGGAAGCCATTGTCTGGATCCGCATTGACCTTAATTGGCGCCCTGGGTCGATAGTCATGTGTGTGTCCTGAGTGCATGTCTCCTCGTCTGTCGGGGTAGCGGTTGATGCGGCAGTATTGATGACTGTGCCTTCGTCGGACCCCAAATTTTGGCGTGGTTACGTGCATGCCAGTCCTAGGTTCTCCCGTGGTTGGATTCACGTTTGGCCTAATTTTGTGTTTGCTCTTACGTTCGACGAGCTGCGCCCGGAGGGCTTGGTAGGCTGCTGGAAGGGCGACCCAACGGTTGATCGAAATAGTCTCCATGTGTCAGGCTTTCGATTGTTTCCCTGCTTGCGCGGTCATTTCCTCGACCCAGGATTTCAGCGTTCTGGAAGGAGAACATGTGCCCAGAGTTTACAAAGTGTTCCACCACCAGGGACAATGGGTCCATTCTCCTCTCTGCCCGCACGTGTTCGGTGAAAAGGGTCTGCAACCGCTTCCCTGTCTCTCCGAGGTAGTGAAATTCATAGGAGTCACATTGGATCCGGTAGACAACTTGTCCTTGCGGTAGATTGCATGTTGGTGTTTGTGCAATCTTGTGCACAGATGCTTGCCCGTTTCACCAACATACCTTGCATCACGATCTTGACACTGTATGCTGTAGGCCACTGCTGATTGTTCTGTTACCGGTAGCGGATCTTTGGGCTTCATGACCTGCTGTCTGATGGTGCATTCTGGTTTATGAGCCATGCCAATCAGAAAAAGTTTTAGGATTCTTGCCATCACCTCTGAAACGTTCCTCACGTAGGGTATTGCGAGCCAAATCTTTGGCTTTTCTTTGCTCGACAGCATTTGCGGATGAAGAACTTTTGATAACCGTTGGTTGAAAAAAAGGGCATGTAAAGTGCTCTATCTCTTCCTTCTTCCCACTGTCGTCGCTACATTGTGCTGGAACTCGTCGGAAGAGTGTTCTGATGCACCTGCGTTTGTAGCCAACAGGGTGGTTTCTTCGGAAGTGGAGGATGCACCTAGTGTTTGTTGCCTTACGTTAGCCCGTTCTCCTTATCTTCCCGTATGCCCACTTTGTAACTTGAACTTCAAGAAAGGGCAACTGATTGTTGACTTCTTCCTCCATGATAAACTGGATGTTAGGAAAGATTGAATTCAAAAATACCTTGAAAGCCTGCAAGTGACTCCACTTGATTATGATGAATGTGTCGTCGACGTATCTGGCCCAGAACTTCGGGGGGTACGAGTGGAAGACCAGCTGCTCAAGCCTATGCAAAACTGCTTCGGCAATTAGTCCAGACAGAGGCGAGCCCATTGGCGTCCCCTTCTTTTGCTCGTAGACCTGGCCGTTGAATGTGAAGAACGTCTTAAGACAGTTCTAGGAGTTCGATTATGTGCGCTCGTTTGAGTTTTTGGTCGGTCTCGTCATATTTTTCTTGGAGAAAGCCGTCAATAGTATCAATAGCCAATGCGGGTGGGATAGAGGTAAATAACGAGATCACATCAAAGGACACCATCACCTCGTCTGCCTCTACTTCAAGGTGTTGGATGCGCGTTAAGAACTCGTCATCTGATTTCACTGTCCATTTTCGAAACAAAGTTGCTGATACAACCACTTTGACAGCCCAAAGGTTGGGGTGCCACGTAAGGAGACGATGGGGCGTAGGGGCACTCCTGGCTTGTGAACCTTCGGCAGGCCGTAGAAGCGTGCCATCGCGGAATCGGTGGCTTTTGTGGCCAGCGCTTCTCTTCGCGTGAGATCTCCCGCCTTCCTCAAGTCACGTGATGAACAGCTGTCTGGGAAATTTGTGAAAATCAGTTCGATGAAGCAACCCTTCTTCGATGAGGTCCTGGTTCACGATTTGTCCTGCTATCGGCTCACTCAGCAGCAACCAGCTGTGCCATCCTATGACCTAAAATTCAACGCGAGAGATGCTCGACCAGAAGACTTCCTCGCATCCTTTGGCCGAATTTCTCGTTCTTATGCCTTTGAAATCGTCGCCTGACGTTTGTGCTGGAGGAGCAGATTTGCCACTTGTTGCCACATGGTGTTATTTTTTCACTCCTCACCCACATCGCACTTCTGGAGTGCCAACTCGAAGGATGCAATTAAGTCTTCTGGTCGAGTATCTCTCGTGTTGAATTTTGCGTCAAAGGATAGCACAGCTAGTTGTTGCTGAGGGAGCCGATCGGGGGACAAGTTGTGAACCAGGTCCCCATCGGAGGAGGGGTGCTGTGTCGGACTGATTTTCTCAAATTTCCCCAGACAACTGGTCATCACGTGACGTGCGGTGACGCCGTACACCATCAATGCTTACCGCTTTGAGGGTTTCCAGTTCGTGGGTCGTAAAGAGTGACTGGCAAGCATGTGGCGGTATTTGTGAATTCGGACGTGGCAATTTCGTTTTAGCACCCTGGTAAATCTCTTCTTGATATCTGCCATCGTCCATTGGTATAGGTCAGTGTTCACGGGCGGTCTATATTTGAGGCATTTCGGTAAGACGTTCTCCTCAAGGCACCGGTGCAGGAATTTCAGCTGAGCGTAGGTGGATGACTCTCGCCTCGCAAAAGTCTCCCATCTGCGTGCCGAGTGGAGGGCTGTGCGCCCATAGCATAAACTAATATGCGTAAAGATTCGAGGTCCCGAGGTCTTATCGCGTACATCATCTCCCGAAGAAGACGAAGAAGAAAAGGAGACGAGTTCATTAAGTAAATTGTATTTATACTGACGTTTCGAAAGACCTCTCGCTGCCATCATCCCAGCATCGTGGTGGTCTTGAGTTAGCCAGTCTTGCCGCATGTCTCGTATTATAGTCATGGTGGACGCGTGAAATTCGACCCGAACGTTCGCTGCTGACTGCCGCAGACTTCCCCGAGGTTGAACACCGGCTGGCTCGCGTGACCTCTGTCCCCTTTAGGTATTTTGAATCAGAAAGATTGTATTTCATTCCTTTAGAAATTACTCGCTCTTCTGTTATTGTGAGGCTTCTGGATGACAAGTTTACAACATTTGTTGACTTATTTTGATTCGTGTAAAATCGTTGGGAAATAGTCGTCCATTTATTGTCCAAAACCTCTCCCGCTTCAGTCGTTCAATGTCAGCAACACAGGTAATCGTCTCATTTAGAGTTTGAAATAAGTGTGTAGGAAGTTTATCTCGGCAAAACTGCATGTATTGCTCTTTAGAAATTTTGGATTTCTGAAGTCTGTAGTGAACATTTGAAATTAGTACCGAATCATTCCCAGATGACTAGAGTGCGTCTGAATATCGCTTCATAACACGAATAAGGAGAAATGAATGCTGTGCAAGTTTAAATAACGATGACTACGGTAACAGACGCGATCACCTAGGAAAGTCTCAGTTTGCTGCCTGGTCTAATTATTCGTGCAGCTTACCGTTCATATGGAGGCTGCTTTCGACTGCCACACGCACGCGCATGCATAAAGAGGCCCCTTTTATGGACAACAGAATGTCCACCAGCTAGGTGTTCACTGCCAGAAGAGTCATTTAGTCAGATAGTCGAAAAACAAAATCTCCACCCGTGTACACACGCTGTTACCCCCAAAGAGTGCATTTCGAGGCCTCGCTCGTGCAATAACGGCTAGAGGCAGCCTGCATACTCTGACTTGCGCAGGCAATTAGACCAGGGAGTAAAAGAGACCTTGCCGTGCTGATCACGTTTTAAAGAGACATTTTTCATCGATGGGACTGCATCTTTTGACCTGTTATCCTCTCGTTCTTATATTTATGTTCTCAATAAATTCAACCTCCAGTGATGAAGCGACAGGCAAGCACTCGGTGAGTTCTCTCGAATATTTTGGTACAAGCGTGTCCTGAAGTTTTTGTTTAGTGTGATATGAGGACTCACCGATTAAACGGGAAGCAAGGACGTCTGTAACCCTTAACCGTACTATGAATAACTTGACCTTAACCCTAACCCCAACCTTACATTAACAAAAATATTTTAATCGTAAGTTTACCTCTAGCATTAGTCTTAACTCTTAAACCTAACCCTAACGTAAATCCGAAACTTGTAACCTTAGATTTAATAGCTGCTCTTGGGGTTACACTAACGTTACTGTTAGGTTAATAAGTAGGCTAAACGTGTGGTTTGTTAAATTGGTCGGTTTTAGCGTTAATTTCCTCCTTCCACATAACGCCTGCCACAATCTGTTACCGGGCAAACCGTAGGGAAACATACCTAAATAAAATAAGTCGATCGGTTTCAAGTAGAACAAGTAGATGGGGACACATGCAATACCGTCATCATTTTAAACTCTGGCTGCTGACGGGGCTCGAGAGTGAACCCTAAGGCAAAACGGGACGAGTGAGTTCTGGTAGCGATTGGTTAGCGTTAACTAGCGAAGGTCAATATGCCCGATCTTAACCGGTAAGGCAATGGCTCCCTGGCTCCATGGTGAGGGCGTTGGACTTCTGAGCAACAGGTTGCGGGTTCGAGCCTCGGATGGTGCACCATCTGGGTTTGGGCATGCCTGGCTGATGACGATTAATGAGCCAGAAATAGCCATTCAAATATATCTTTTCTCTGTCGGAATTGTTGATCTGCCGTTTATCTTTCTGTCTTTCGAATGCATGACACCACTTTACAACAGGGTATGCAGAGTAATTCATTTGTGCTAGATGGGCGAGATTGACACGGCTGTGGAAGCGCATCCAAACCAATGAGACTGAACAAGAAGATAAGACTTCAATGGTTTTGTTGATCGAGAGGCAGGGATCGCTTCTATGCCCACACCCCCGACAAAACATAGGAACAGGTGGCTTTAAGATAACTGTCAGGAAATCAGGGATGTTCGGATTCGCGTTGAGTCTAGGTTTCGAGTTCAAATTAGTGGTACGGCCAAGGTTGTGTATAGCAAACGGGAATATTTGCCCTTCCTGGAATTCAGCGCAATCTACATGAATTACATGGGTGGAACGGCGTTCCTATTGCCGTGTCCTGTGGGGAGCTCAGGCAATTCTGACCCATCGGGGTTTTCAGTCTCCAAACGCTTGCCACCCGATCCGGTTTACCGGAGTTCAAACTCGTAGTCTGAACGCCAGATGCCCCCCACCTAGCTACATGGAGCTATTGTAGCGTTCTCTGGAGAACTTATAATTAGTATTTCAGATAAGGACTGAGGAACCTCAGGGGGGCTCAGGGCGGCGTCTGCTAGCGAAGTCGGGGTCCCTCCCCTACACGCCTACTTCCGCCAATCGGATTAAATGTCGGGCTTTGTGTCCCCCCCGGGGTGGGGGGGGGTTGATAGCCCGGTGTCGTCCCGTTGGCTAAGGCCCATGTTAACGTTTCATTAGGCAAATGGTCCCTCAGGTCAGTGTACACCCTGTTTAAGCCGCACAAGACCCCTATACGGCTGGCCAGATGGCGAAATTGCCAGCGGGGGGAGTAGAAGAGGGGCATTCACCGACAGGGTAACGCGATGCGCTTAAGCGTGTTCCTAGCAAAATTCTGGCTAGCAAAACCGACTGCTGCCTACATGGTCTGGCTACTTCTTTATTATAGTCGTCTTTTATGTTCCTATAACACGCCACAATCCCTTATCTGGCGGGTTATGGATTCTTGTATTTTTCCCCTCATCTTCTATTGTTCTACCGTTATTTTTCCAGATTTACTTAAACGGGATTTGCTGATTTTAAAACGTATCCCCCGAATGCTCGCTTCTGTTGCCGGTGTATCTTATATTGTCTTATCGGATACGATAAAAGAAAGACACATCACAACGGTCAAGCGATTCGCTGATATAATTCTTGACGACGTTTTCCATCCCCTCCACTCTGACCTACTTGCCGCGAAGTCTTCCCGTCCCATGCGCAGAGGCTTTGGACATCTCGCTTGCCGTACATCGGCATACCAGCGTTCTGTATTACCATTTCTAGCACGCTACCTTATCTGTAAAGAGACACAAATACAGAAACTGGGTTTGGAACTGACCAGTTTTAATCTTTTGATTCTTGCGTAATGGTATTCTCTCAGTGAACGCAGCCATTTTTGCAGAAAATTTTGAATGATACTTTCGAAATAAAGCGTGTTTCTCTCTCTCTCTCTCTCTCTCTCTCTCTCTCTCTCTCTCTCTCTATCTCTCTCTCTCTCTCTCTCTCTCTCTCTCTCTCTCTCTCTCTCTCTCTCTCTCTCTCTCTCTCTCTCTCTCTCTCTCTCTCTCTCTCTCTCTCTCTCTCTCTCTCTCTCTCTCTCTCTCTCTCTCTCTCTCTCTCTCTCTCCATGCTGACGGATCATTCTCGAGAGGTAACCGAACGAACGCGCCAGTAAACTGCACAACGGAGCGTTTGATGCGACAAGGGTGACGGTAGCTCGGTTTTATTTCTGATGAAGGCTTTAGCTTTTAGACGCAAATCTCAAAAGAGAAAATGAGCTGGTCAGTTCCATCTGCGCCTGAAGCTGTCTCCCGACTGCACGCACTTTGCCCGTTTGCAAGTTTTTTTATCCCCTCACGAGTTCTGGTAGAACCTGGTATGATGACGGGCTTACGGAAGCACCTGCCCTAAAAGCCAGTTAGATGAAAGTTAAAGCCAAACCGGCTAACCTTCGCCACGGACGATGCCCACTGTTGCTCCACGCGGTAGGCCCAGTAGTTATGAGTTCCACATTAATTTGTTTCTATCGAGGCTGACTTGTGATGCGTCTAACTCGCTCGCTCCTCAAACACCCACCATGCTCCAATATCGTAGGCGACCGTAAATTTCATAATATGTTTACCGCTACCTTTATAAAATGTTTATATTGAAATCTACGCTATTTTCTTTCGAATACCGTGCAAAAAATACAATACAAATTTCTCTGAAACTAGTTTAAAATATTTTGACATAAAAAAATATAATGAGGCAGTTAGTAAGCTCAGTATCAATGGCCTCTCGCTCACGGCATCGCTGCCACATTGAAAATGGCCAGGTCAAAAGTTCATACCTTTATCTACCGTTATAAAAAGTTCAGCCGCATCGACGGGAAGCCTGTTCGTCGAAAAGCAGAAAAGCCGGAACCCCTCATCTTATAAGGGCTGTCCGGGATCGTGTTCGTTCGTCCGGAGATGGCTTTGGAGCTTGAGGTGGCGGAGCACATGGTCAGGAATGTTGTGAAAAAGGACTTGAAGGCTAGATCAAGAATTAGGACAAAGAAGTATCTCGTTACCGAGGCTGTGAGGGGGAAGGGAATCGCAAGCTTCCTCAAGGAAGAAGCACACATGGTGCAAGGCAACCACGTCGGAGAACCTGGGAGACTACACCGCACACAAATCGCCGAACATGCAGTAGCTGTGAGGATGAAGAACACCAACTCCCCTATCGCGGCTCATTCGATGGGACCCGGCCACACCTGCAATTTTGATGGGGCTGAAATCCTCGCTAGAGGGGACAACGCTTGAGCTGCTTGAGTCCTGGTTCTCCAGCCCACAGTCAGTTAATCCTTTGTGCGACTGTCCCTGATGATGGTTTCGAGAGTGAATCCGAAACGCCAGGCTTGTAAAGTTCTTGTCTATGACTTCTTTCTGGAACTCGCCTCTTTGCTTCAAGTAGCAAACGATACATCGCAGCTAAAAGCCTCGGCCTGCCAGCATGGTGTATGGTACCCCCTGTGTTACTTTGCCTTAATTCAGCCAATTATAGCCCTGACCACCACATGGAGCTAGAAACATAAACACACGCATTTAGGCCCACTCGAATATAACAGCTTGGCCAAATTTGGCCTAGCAAACGGTTGCCTGTTGGTCACCTCTACCATGCTATTTTACGACAATGTGCAACAGGAGAATGAGGCTTGTAGCGCGTTCGCATCTCACAGTCACCTGCAACTTCCCATAAAACCTTTCATGACTTTCGTCACGAACGCAAGTCTGTTCTGCAACTGCTAATTCGTGGTTCAGAACACTTGCCAGACAGCTCGGACAAACAAAAGACCCCACTCTAGGAGAGCAGACAAGATAGTTGAAAAAGAATAGAAGAAATTCAATTCGAGCAGGGGTGAAGCTTGTCTGAATTATTGAGTATGACCCAAACAGAGCCCAGCATTTTTGGCAGAACAAACATCAAGGTACCATCATTTGATTCACATAGTAGAAAACGAATATAAATACTACAGTTACCTTCCTGCTATATGTTGGAAGCCAGTTTCATCGAAAAGCTATCTTGAAAGACAAACGATTTGCACAGACTGAACTTGTCAGTAAAATAAGCAGCAGTTAGTAGTCAAGGTAGAAACTATCGACCTGACAAATTAAAGTTTTTCTCTCTGCTGCATGTCCTGAATCTATCGAAATTCGATATGGGTACAGGCGATACTTCAGGCCACACAGCACAGACACGAAAAACATCGGACAACCGAATGACATGATTTTCTTCGGCCAGTGAAAGCATGCGGATTATCTTCAGGATCGCTTTCAGTTTCGCGAAACTGTGTGCAGTCCGGAGAATTTTTATAAAGGTTGAATTATTTGAACGATTCAGGCAACACGTCAGTCAACCACAGGAGAGCATAATGCCGCGGATGACTGAGAGTACGTCAGTTTCAGAAGTATTTGCGTTGCAAGTGAGGATAAAGTGACCGATAGAAGGAAAACAACGAGCTCCAGGAAGCTGTTCAGGAAAGTGTCAAGCACGATGCAATTACTGTGCTTCGACAGCAACCGATAGTTCGACCGTCGTAGTCCGACGATGTCCACCATATGCTCCATGGAAGGGTGGACCGGGGACGGTGACTTGCGCGTGAATTAGTTTTAAGTGATAGTAGCCTTGCGCTGCAGCTACCGCACTCTCTCCTCCTCCCCCACCTGAGCCCGGTGTCAAGACAGAGTCAAGAAGACCGGAGGCGGGAGAGGACGCAGGTGGCTGGCGCGGCCGGGTCCCTTAAGTCCTAGCCGCCCCTAGGCGTGCCACCACACCTCCCATGTTCGGCATTTGTTAGCGGAGCGGAACCCGAATAACGCATGCCATGCCCTGATGTGGCCCCCGTGTTGGTCCAACGTATCTATCACGTGGCCCGTTTAGGGGGCAAGGCAGCAACCACCCAGTCATTCACTCACACAGATGCGTAAGGGCACAATACCGGCGTACCGAGGCGCTTTGCGGTCAGCCGTAAGACAAGGTTTTTGAACTGCAATACCCTCGATGGGTACTGAGACCGAATGGTTACCGCCTAAACGTTGACCGCCAGTGCACACGCAAACGATACGGGGGACAAATCCAACCGGCTCTAAATTTTTGCGAGCTCTCCCTTACGTAAAGAAGGTCTCGGAAGCCGGCAGTCATCTTCTCACTCCAGTTGGAATTAGCGTTGCTCACACACAAGAGGCAACCATCGGGCGTCAGGTCATGAGATCGGAGGGCCCAAGGCAGGAAACTTCTGAAGTTGTCCACCTCGGAAAAAGTGGGAGCTTACTCCACACGCGAATGCTCGAGGGAACCCGACCATGTTTTCACGTTTCACGAGTCCGAAGTCCTCGCAAGAGCTGACAACCACGTAAGCCAGGAGCTGCTCGAATCGTCGTTCTCGGGCCGGCAGCCCACCAACAAGCGCGGTAACCTCCAGCTTTCATATTCCATACTAAAACTCCTACTGACTGCCAGGTGGTCCCAGATCACAACCGGATTCTAACATACTGTCTTCCTTTTACATAGTTCAAAAGTTAAGCAATCAGTAGAAAAAAGTGTAGTTTTTCTCCATGACCGTGATATAGATGTTCAAGTTTATGCAAGTCTCGTACAACAAGGCTAAAAAATAAACTGAGGGAGGGATTTGTGGGCGTTCAGAGCAGGATAGGTAGGTAGAGAGAGGTAGAGAGAGAGAGAGAGAGAGTTACGAGACGAATGAGTCATCTTTCTACCAACCCGATTGAGCTACGGTTAGAACGTTGGACTGGTCGCGGGTTTCGATCCTCGGGTGGAGAACCACCTGGGGTTGGGTATGACTGGTTGACGACGGCTAATAAGCCGGAAATGGCCATTTCAGTCTCTCTTGTCTTTGCCGGTAATATTCCTCTGCCTAGTCTACTACTAGCCACTGTGCGGCTGATGGCGGGGCTCGAGAGTGAGCCGCAAACAGAACAGGACGCGCAAAATAGGTAAGCAATCGGTAAGCGTTCATCAGCAAATGCGGTTGCATTAACTGCTATCGACTGTACCGAAGGCGGACTAACTGACTGTCCTGTGTGATTTGAATGTTCATGTCGTCGCATACCATGCTAGCTGAGAGTGGCAAAGTTAGGTCACCCCGGAATATGCAGCTGCGACAGCCCGTACAGGCCTCCCAAACGGAAAAATAACATGGATTCCCCTTAACCTATAATTTCCGTTCTGAGTCCTCATGGGTGGGTACTTCCGGAAGGACCACCGCCCTGCCGATACAGGCGCAAATGCGAGTTTTTATTCAACACTTGAGGAAAAGGATTGCGAATGCTGAAACATGAGGTTCATTCACCTGAAATGTTGTATTCACTGTGGAACCCATCATCAGTCACAGCAAGAGATGAAAGTATTGGACGCTCTAGGGGTTGCAGCATTTAAAGGACGCTGTTGTTGGTCAAATGCATGCGTGTTGAGATTAACAGTTCTCACTATCATAGCAGATGGTCGTACTTGGTACAATGATTACTTAATCCGATGAAAGTGGTGTACGCCAATCTACCCTGATCGAAGGCTGGAACTGCATCTATCCGTTTGAAACGGGGAACCGAGCGTCTAAAGCACACGGAGGCAGTAACCTAGTGACTAAAACTGGATAATCGATATTATTACCGAAAAAACAAGCATGGAGTCAATGCTGAACTATTTTGAGCTGCGAAAATTCCCATAGAATAATTCAAAAGACAATTGGACGATCATACGTCTGCTTTCGATAAATCCGCTTCAGACCTGTACATTTAAATCGCTATTGAAATAGTTAAAAGGTGCATATGAATAATAATAACAGTAATAATAATACAAACTTATACTGGTACAATGAGTAGCCTCAATGCCTTCGACAAACAGCGTCAATTGCCTCGTTCCTCTGCCCTACAGATAAAACTAATGCGATCACCCTCCACGTTTAACACGAATCCCTGTGCTTTATTTTCTCACTGTACTTATATATTAGATCGTTACCAAAAAAACGTATCGATCGCTCGGTCGATCCTAGCTGAGTAGCTAATTGCTGTGATGTCCTCACCGATTTTGGTTACTGGAATGACAATGCTAGTGCATTCAATAACTTCATCTGTTTTGTCACTGACGATTGGCTCAATCCGAAAAGTCGACGGAACGATTTTCCTCCCTCGCATTTCTACCCTGGAGCGCCCTCGTTCGTGGGAGGAGTAAGATGCCAACGATCTCCATCTTTAAGCGTGATCCTTCCAGTCTTTGCGGCTTTCTCACAAACAGTTCTAGCATTTGTAACAAAAAACTGACCTCAGTAACTGTCGCCCAGAAGGAAAAAAAAGACCCCGAGGAGTGTATTCTGCGGCTCTTTTTATGGTCAAACCGACCTTGCCCAAGGCAATTAGTGACAAATTTGCAGATCGCGTGGAGAGCGAAAAGGTGGCGAGCTGCGGCTGGTGAATCCTGATTAACTTTCAGTCCCTTGGCCGGTATGGATGAAACAGATTGCGATTCGGTTTTTCCTAAAAGGTGACCTATCCACAGATTGCGAATACCGATACAAGCGACAAGACGAGTCGGAGGAAGCAGCTAGGAAGAAGGAAACATGGTCGATAGTACAAGGATAGTATTCGCTTGTCGGTTCGAATCCTCACCTATGTTACGTACGCGAAGTGAACCATTGTCAGCATGGCGGTCTGGGGCGGCATGCGATCACCACCTGAAGTAGGCGCGTGGCACGGAAGAGAGAGGGTGTCTGCAATAGCGTCTTCTGACAACTCAAAGCTGGATTCGCTATTCGTATAGCCACTGCGTCGGGTGTTGCTAGCGCCCGCTGGCGTGAACGGCTTTCATGCTGCTCTACTGCTGCTGCTGCTACTGCTGCTACTGCTGCTGCTGCTGCTGCTGCTGCTGCTGCTGCTGCTGCTGCTGCTACTGCTGCTGCTGCTGCTGCTACTGCTGCTGCTGCTACTGCTACTGCTGCTACTGCTGCTACTGCTGCTGCTGCTGCTGCTGCTGCTGCTACTACTGCTGCTGCTGCTGCTGCTGCTGCTGCTACTGCTGCTGCTGCTGCTACTGCTGCTACTGCTGCTACTGCTGCTGCTACTGCTGCTGCTGCTGCTGCTGCTACTGCTGCTGCTGCTGCTGCTGCTGCTGCTGCTGCTGCTGCTGCTGCTGCTGCTGCTGCTACTGCTGCTGCTACTGCTGCTGCTACTGCTGCTGCTGCTGCTGCTGCTACTGCTGCTGCTACTGCTACTGCTGCTGCTGCTGCTGCTGCTGCTACTGCTGCTGCTGCTACTGCTACTGCTGCTGCTGCTGCTACTCGCTGCTGCTGCTGCTGACTGCTGCTGCTGCTGCTACTGCTGCTGCTGCTACTGCTACTGCTGCTGCTGCTGCTACTGCTGCTGCTGCACTGCTGCTGCTGCTACTGCTGCTGCTGCTGCTACTGCTGCTGCTGCT